>SJYC01064641.1:0-33271 GCA_006408675.1 Madoqua kirkii | reverse complement strand
GGGCAGGAGGAGAAGGGGACGACAGAGGATGAGATGGCTGGATGGCATCACTGACTCGATGGACGAGAATCTGAGTGAACTCCGGGAGTTGGTGATGGACAGGGAGGTGTGGTGTGCTGCAATTCATGGGATTACAGAGTCAGACAGAGCTGAGCAACTGAACTGAACTGAACTGAGAGCAGATGTTTACACATCAGATAACTTTTGGTGTATGTGGGCTATTAAATTTACTTTGATTTATTTTTTCCTATTAAATTGCCAAGAGTAACAAAAATTAGCCTTCTATTTTTATAAATGTATTTCTTTATATGAAAACATATGAGAAAAAGCAATCAGTGAGTAACTCTACCTTATTGTATTTTCTGTGATCTTTAATGACAAAATTTGCCTAATTTACATACATTGCAAATTTGATATTTATTTATTCTTTTAATATCATGGGTGGCTAGACATTCACATAATAAATATTCTTTTACCTTGCATCAGTTGAACTTCAAGAAAAATTAATTACATTCATTATTTTCTGACTTATTTCTTTAAGTATCCCCATGACAACCACAAATTTTGGCTAATTTCAGAATAGCAGACACACCTTTCTGTAGCGTTCTCTGCATTTATCAATTGGTTTCTTAGAAGGTTAGAAAACCTAAAGGCTTGTCTTAGTGATATTCTTTAATAATATTCTTTAATTCAGAATGAAAAATCATATGTGCATTACAGCTGTTTATTTCTCTTGATATTGTATCTCATTACATGCTGTTCTTAGGCAAGTCTGTATTCCATTTAACCATTACCTAGCAGTTACAATGAAAAATAACTCTACATGTATTTTGGATTCTTTTGAAACCGTGGTGGACATAAAAAGACTTAAAAAAAAATGTCTTGAGATATCTGATAGGAAAAACACATAATTCCTGTTTTTTTTTTTCTAAACTTCTGTCCATGTGTGCTAAGGAGAACAAAGAAAACTCTCTTTCGTAAGACTTATAGTCCTCCCCAAATTGTCACCATCACCATCAATCTCCTCATTTTTTGATTTCACTTGTTAAATATCACTTGGGTATTTGTTTCCTCCTTTTTCTGTTTTAAGAAAGATTAAAATGAAAAATAATTTTTCCTAATTATTGAGGGCATGATATTGGAGAATCAGTAAGTGGATTTCTCTGATGTTTAAATAAATTGATTCTACACTTTTCCAGAGGCTTCCCAGATGGCCCAATTGTAAAGAATCTACCTGCCAAGAAATGTGAGTTTGATCCCTGGGTCAAAAAGATCCCCTGCAGAAGGAAAGTGCAATCCGTTCCAGTATTCTTGCCTGGAAAATTCCATAGACAGGGGAGCTGGTAGGCACAATTTATGGGTTGCAGAGTAAGACACAACTGAGTGACTAAGCATCCACACACTTGTGTTCATTTCTGCTGTACAATAAAGTAATCAGCTATATGTATATATACATCCCCTCCCTCTTGGACTATGTGCCAACGCCCTTCCATCCCACCTATCTAGGTCACAACACAGCACCAAGCTGAGCTCCCTGTGCTATACAGCAGGTTTACTATCTGGTTTACAGACGGCAGTGCACATATGTCAATCCCAATCTTCCAATTTACTCCCCTGCCTTCGCTTCCAGGTGTCAGGATGGGCAAGTGATCTAAGGTACCAGGTCAAGTGATCTAAGGAGATCAAACCAGTCAATCCTAAAGGAAATCAACCCTGAATATTCATTGGAAGGACTAATGCTGAAGCTGAATGTCTAATACTTTGACTACCTGATGCAAAGAGCCGAATTTTTGGAAAAGACCCTGATGCTGGGAAAGATTCAAGGTAGGAGAAGGAGATGACAGAGGATGAGATAGTTGGATGGCATCATCCACTCAATGGACATGAGTTTGAGCAAACTCCAGAAGATAGGATAGTGATTTCTTTTCTTTACAGTCAGAAAAAACAGACTATTCTCCAAGAAAGATAGGCCACTGATGAATAAAAATATTGTGGACAAATAAATAACAAAAACTCCAGGCTTTGTTTTTAAAAAAGTTTCTCTGATTTTTGATATGTTTTTGATTTTTGGCTAGATAGAACATAAGAGAGGATGGATATGGAAGGAGAAAGGGATATAAGAGCTAGAAAAAACTAATGACCTAAAAAGTATTTTAATTAACTTTCCACATTGATTTTCTTTAAATGACAATTACATTAAATTTTTAGAGTCTGGTAACAGCATTTTCCCTATAGCCGGATTTGCAAACTCCTCTCCAGAGTGTCTGCTTAGTCATCTGCTTAGTCATGTGGCTTGCTACATTTCTGATTCATTGAGAGAATGTGAATATCCTATTTTCTGATTTTGTAAGCTTTATAGAGTCCCATAGTGACAGCCTGTAATTTGTATGTGTAAATTATTTTCCAATTGTACATTTTCTAGTAACTCTTTCAAATGTTAAAAAAAAAAAAATCTTCCAACAAACTGTTGGAAAATATTGGCTGGAGAAACTTGCATAAGAGCACAGTGCCAAAGTAATGGTTTGGTGATTACTGTTGAACTACTTTCTACATTTATGGGCTAGTGGAGGCTAAACAATGTTGGTTCCTTATGAAGCTGCATGGGAATATTTCATTTGGGAAATTCAAGGGAGGAACTGCAATTATAATAAAGAAAACATAAGTATTTCAATTTTAATTTTTAAGACCTCATATACAATATTGGGCTTACCTGGAGGTCAGTGGTAAAGAATCCTCCTGCAGTGCAGGAGAAATGAGTTCAATACTCTGAGTTGAGAAGATACCCTGGAGGAGAGCATGACAACCTACTCCAGTATTCTTGTCTGGAGAATTCCATGGACAGAGGTGACTGGTGGGCTACAGTCCATAGGGTCGCAAAGAGTTGGACATGACTGAAGTGACTTAGCAGGCAGGCATGCAGTTTTAATTTTTAGCCAGAGTAACATATTTAGAGACATCATTAAGATACTGTGGGTATTATAAAGAGATCACATTGAACTCCACACCAGGTTGCTAGTTTTAGACGGCATTCTTCATCTTTAGAAAAAACTTAAGACTTCTCATTTCAGTTTTGTTGGCATCAGCAGCCACAAAGACAGGCAGGAACTCTTAAATGTATTAAAAATAAGGACTGGTATTTAACAGTTATGGCCAAGCCCAAATCACAGAAGATATACATTGTATACAAATCACAGAAGGTATACATTGTAGGTGACAAGTAGCATTCAGTAGTTTGAAGGGCTTATAATAACAAAATAATGCACTTTAGTTAATTTCTCCCCTGTTTTATTTTCAACTAACATTAAATAGAATTAATGTATAATTGTTCTACATCTTGATTCAATTTCAACTAACCCTTCCATCTCATTAGAAACAACCCCAATCATTTGATTGGGGTCCAATGGAAAGCATTTTCCTTACTTCCAGCACCATAGCCATTAGTTACTGGATGGCTATGATTTTTCAAGCAGTAAGCAGTTTGCTTTTTTGTCTTACATTCCCAAGGTACAAATAAATAGATGCACTACTGTATTATTGTCTGTTTTACAAAACTGCTTCAGTTGTAATATACATTTTTAATATAATAAACTGACTGCATTATGAAGAAAAATTCCAGAATGAATAAACTCATAAAAATTCATTGGTAATGCCTGCTTCTCAATTAGGGAAAGCCTATCTATCGAGCTTAGAATTGCTTATAATGAGTGGAAAGCTTTATCATGTTTTCCACAATCACGCAGCTAATGCTTACTTTTAGGTTGGCTGGTAATTCATTTGGGCTATATTTCAAGGTCAAGTTCCATGTACTCCTCTTTTCATCAGAATCAAAAGGAAAAAGCCCGATTTGTCAGACCCTGTTACTATTCCATCTGGGGAAGCAGCAGTTTAATTTGTCCAAATATAACATGCATTCTGAAGAGAAGGTACTAGATCTGAAAGGTTTCATACTCTCTACCGTTATATGAATGTCACAGAAGGGGAAGATGGGGTTATCAGAAATTATAATCATAGAGTTGATCAACAGTCCATGGAGAAACTCCAGATTTCTGCTCCACTAGGCTTCTTTTTCCTTGCCTTGTCCTTCTTCCCACACCTAACATGTTACAGTATTTTGACAACTGAAGAACATCTCTGGAGTACTGATTACTCTGCCTGCAATCTCCTTGCCTATGAGAAGCTGCGTGCTAAGTCACAGACTACCAGGAAAGCCTTTAGAAAGAGTTTATTCTTCATTATTATTGAAGAATGCTACCGTGAGTGACCTGAGGAAGTGTAAGTGGCCAAAGGACACATTTTAAATATGTTTTGTCCCAAAGCATTACAGAGTAAAATCATGGTGCAAAATTAATCTGGTCGGCAAGAGAATGCAGGGGTTCACAAAGCATCTGCCTCTGGAATAAAACACTGCATTTGTCTAGACTTTATTTATGATCTATTTTTGGCATAACTAGTCATTACTGCTGAAAGCCAAATTATAGCAGCCTTGTGTAACAGATTACCTCAAAAGAAGACAAATTCTAGAGCAAATAGTTTTTAAAAAATTTTAAACAAATATATTTTTAGACTATCATTTGTGTCCAGGAGGCCCCTAAGTCCCACACCACAGCATCTCCAGCTTTTTTAGAGTGACAAGAGAACCACAGAAAGAAAAGAAAAGGAACAGAAAAATGGCATATTTCTTCCCTATTTTCCAGGATCACAACACATAATTGGGGACTACCATTTTCAGACTTTTATTTTTCCTTCAAAGTTCATTTTCCTTCAAGGTTCATTTTTCCAGTTCATTGTCTAAGAGGTTTTGAGGGACTGGAAGGTCCTGTGACTCATGTGGAAGGGAGTATTTCTCAGGATGCCATTCAGTGAAAACTTTTCCAGAAGCACTTGTTAGTCTGATGAGTGCATTTCAGCTTCACATCAACATTTTTTTTTTCCTTTTTGCAATTTAATTTGCACAAAAAGCAAGCAGTGCTCTTTTGCCTCCAAAAATATGTACGAGTGGGTGTGTATACAAGAGCAAGAGAGACAAGCATAGTGAGGGGAGAGGAAAGAGGAATTGAAGAAGCAGCTCGAATTCTGCTTGTTCCATCCTTCAAGCTTCATTTGGGCTTTTCTTTATTATAGAACAGTGCTTATTAGAGACTCTTCTGGGAGCTTTTTAATATTTCAAGAAGTGGAGCTGTGAACAAAGAAACTGAGGAGGAAGTATTAGAGGCACACTGAATCTAAAAATTGTCTTAGATATGAAGTTCAGATAAGAGCTTAGTTGGTGAAGTTGTTGCTATACTTGTACCATGTAATCGGACTCAAAATCAGTGCTTATGGTAATGACAGTGATGGTTACAGCTTTAATCCCTGAAGAATGAACATAATCTGTCATAAAATGTGTTGCAATCACATGTTCCAGTGAGAGAAGGTTGTTATAATAAGCATATCTTATACTTACCATCCAATACTACTGCACAATTTCTTAGTTAAGGCAGTGACTACACACATGGCTCAATGAAAGCAAAATCTGATATAACTTCATAGCTAACTTTCACTACAATGAACTAATATGTTGGTGCCTTACTAGGTAGATCTTCCACTGGTATCAACCAGTGCAGACAGCCCACACAGGACAATCTCATCTCAAACTCTGGAAACCAGTGTTTCCTCACCATACACTATTTACAGTTGACAGTAACAAATTGTGATTTTGAGATGTATTTTTTCTATATACGTATGGCTGAAAAATTAATTGAAAAATTAATTAGTGAGCAAATGAATGAAGTACAGTATCTTTCTGATTTTTTAAAAATCTGTTTTTTCCTTAATTGAAACTCAGTTACCAAATTGTCTCTTTAAAAATATACATTAAAAAGGATGATAACACATGAAGATTATTATTACTGACAATAAAACATAGATCTGCATTGCCCAAAGAATAAATGGAGTAGCCAGGTGATAAACTTGACTCTGAAAAATAAGGACCAGAGTGGGAAGTCTCATTTGTCTTAATTAGGCTCTGATTCAGCATCTTGAATACCCTCACTTGCTCAGCCCAGTGCTGTCCAGTTCAAGACTCAGTACAAATTTTATTAAACAAATCTAAGTAACAGAAATTAAAGCCATCCCTTGCAGGGTGATTTTGGTGTATCTCACAGTGCAAAATGATTCCCCAGTGACATACAAAAGAGTATGTATAGCTCTTTGACATTGCATCCTTAGTTCTTTGCTTCACTCTTAGTTTTCTTCCTATTTGGCTCACTTCCTAATGTGTCTCACACTCAAGCCATTGGAAATGCTTCCTGGGCACATATTCTGTGGTCTACGCAGCCAGTACCTTGCAATTTCCTTTGACATTCAGTCCTACTATAATTTCCTAAGGAATGAAGGGCACCTGGCATGCTTCTTTTTGGCCCCTCTTTGTCTTTGGTATAAGTCCTCCCTACTATTCTAAAGCCTTGGAGAATAGGCTGAATTTAGTACACTGAGTTCATATTTTCATTCTCTTTATAAAATTCAGAATGAGATAGATCATCCAGCATTATTTCCTTGGAGTTTTTCTCCCCTAGAGATGATTTATAACCCAAGTTTAAGCATCAGGTATTTTTTAAAAACTCCCCAGGTGATTCCAGTGTCCAGCAAAATTTGTGAACCACTGACCCAGGTAACATTTTAAGATGGTCACCATGAGTATTGTATTTGTTTGAAGAAACTAAGCATTCTATTTTTGCTTTTTTTTTTTTTTTTGACTGCACCATGCAGCTTGTGGGACCTTAGTTCCCCAACCAGGCATCAAACCCGTGCCCCATGCAATGGAACTGCTGAGTCTTAACTATGTGATATCTGAAACCTGAGTCTTAGTGCAAATGCTGATTAAAGAACTGTAGAGGAAATTTAGGAAAGGTGAATTGTGGTTTTTTAGTGAAAATCCAGAAAGAGATGATTGAGGGTTAATTTCAAAGACTTGTCCTCTAAATCACTCATGTCAGCAGAATAAAGAGTAAACTGTTCTCACATAAACCTTCTTCTGACACTGGGAAGTGCTATCCCTTAGGGACAATCCTGCCACTAGCCCCCTTATTCTCCCCACTCCTGAAGAGGGGTTTTAATGATAAGGGTTCATTTAGAATGACCTTGGGGCAGCATGAACAGGTGGCAGCACCAAAGGGTTGAAGCTAGGAGGCCTGCACTTGGCTTTCTGAGTGATGTGACCAAAGAGAGTTGGGCCCAAGGGGATGAAAAATGATAAACATTCCACAATTGGCTGAAGGTAAGTATTCTGGAATCTTGCAAGTCATGTTTTTAGGGGTTTCTAGAGTGGTTGGGAGAGATTTGTTCAGGGAGAAGGAGGGCTGGAGTTCCCATAAAAGCAATTAGGGGGTGGTAATCCAGAGAAACATGTGTTACCCACAAAACAATAATGCATTCATACATAATAAACAACTGAGTGCGCTAGGATGGCTGCCAATTTTTATCTCATGCATAACTCAGTAATCCATACTGTCCAGCTCAGGACAATACTGGGGTGATTGTGAGTGACTGTGAAGAAATGTCTTTTGTGTTGTTGAATACTAAATGCAAGGTTTACATCAAGACAGAATAATTGGCTGTAGGATCTCCTGACCTCCCTATCTTCACCATTTTCAAAGGATTAAAATAGGCACGAGAATCAGAGATTTTTCTCCATCTTGCTGTACAGGTACTAGTTATTTGGTACTGTTGCTGTTGTTGTTATTTCTAACCTCATGGAAGGTAGTTAAGCAAGAGAGAGACCAGGATATCACATAATTCAGTAGAGTCATGCAAACAGAATTTGATACTGCTGTAAAAGTAACGAGTGACCTTAGGGAGCAGAGTTACACCATCAATTGCAAAACTCCTCATTGGGAATTGTAAAGATTGCCAAAAACAGCATCTATGAAGGTAGCTAGTATGGTGCCTGCACACAGCAGATAGTCACTAACTACTTAATTTAATAGAAGTGAGCATAGATTAGAGACTAGTAAAACTAAAAAAAATTATTTAATAAACTCAAAGTCATTTGATTCATTAGTGATATGTGATTTATTAACTAACAATTGCATTTGTCTAATAAGTTCAAAAGAACTATGTTGGAATAATCTACAGGCCACTAATATGAAAAAGTTGAGAAATGATGAAAACTGTTTTCTAACTTTTATAATTAATACAAGCAGAGAAAACTATACTTAGAATACAGTTATTCAAAACTCTGTATCAATGAGTTAATAAGCATGCACAGTTGGAATGAACAAATCATATGTCAGTCTCTATTAGAACCTACAATTTAGAACACATAAAAATATTAACTTTGTATCTCATTTAAACCATGTGGTAATGCTAAGTTTAAGAAAATTCTTCAGCGGTCAATTGAGGGCCTACATTTAAATATGAATTAATACTGTTGATAAAATTATAAGTCTCAGAATTAGTTTTGATAAAGAGATATATTAGACTTTTTAAAACATATATATATATTTAGATATGAAAAAGGTAGATACTGAACCAAATTATATGTCCATATAAGTTTTAATGCCAACATTTGTAAATAACTTGCATTTTATACAGCAGGATATACCTAAATAAGGGTATTATTTTTGAAAAGTTATGAATTTTCACTGATGATTGTGCATCCTAACTTCCATTTCATTTTCCCCTAGCATATATAGTCTGTCATCTCTGCCTAGTATATACAGTCTGTCAATGTATTGATGCACAGCCAATTCTCCAATGCTTATTTGCTGAGGCACTACCATTTTTGAGCAGACTTGCTGGTGCTGGGCAATGATCAGGTGCCAAGTGTCAACTTTACTTCACCCATGAGAGACCAACAACTATTGAGCAGGCTGACCATCATGTATTTTGCCAACCATGGGACATTCTAATAAAGGCTGTTTTAAATTGTCATTCAGAAGACAAATCTTAACTCATGATGGCTACCATTCTTAGATTTTTCCTGGGAGAGAAATCAATGACTATGGCATGAAAAATGCATACTCTAGACTGTCTTTTTGCCAAGAGAAGGCACTGATCATAGCAAACACCCTCTTCCAACAACACAAGAGGAGACTCCACACATGGACATCACCAGATGGTCAACAGTGAAATCAGACTGATTATATTCTCTGCAGCCAAAGATGGAGAAGCTCTATACAGTCAGCAAAAACAAGACCAGGAGCTGACTGGCTCAGATCATGAACTCCTTATTGCCAAATTCAGACTGAGATTGAAGAAAGTAGGGAAAATCACTAGACCATTCAGGTATGACCTATAATCAAATCCCTTCCAGTTATACAGTGGAAGTGAGAAATTGATTCAAGGGATTAGATCTTAAATAGAGTAACTGAAGAACTATGGATGGGGGTTCATGACATTTTACAGGAGGCAGTGATAAGACCATCTCCAAGAAAAAGAAATGCAAAAAGACAAAATGGTTGTCTGAGGAGGCCTTAAAAGTAATTGTGAAAAGAAGAGAACTGAAAGGCAAAGGAGAAAAGGAAAGATATATCCATATGAATGCAGAATTCCAAAGAATTGCAAGGAGAGATAAGAAAGCCTTCCTCAGCAATGAATGCAAAGACATAGAGGAAAACAATAGAATGGGAAAGACTAGAGATCTCTTCAAGAAAATTAGAAATACCAAGGGAACATTTCATGGAAAGATGGGCTCGATAAAGGACTGGAATGGTATGGACCTAACAGAAGCAGAAGATATTAAGAAGAGTATACAGAATATACAGAAGCACTATACAAAAAATATCTTCCTTACCCAGATAATCACTATGCTGTGATCACTCACCTAGAACCAGACATCTTGGAATGTGAAGTCAAGTGGGCCTTAGGAAGCATCACTATGAACAAAGCTAGTGGAGGTGATAGAATTCTAGTTGAGCTATTTCAACTGAAAGATGATGCTGTGAAAGTGCTGCACTCAATATGCCAGCAAACTTGGAAAACTCAGCAGTGGCCACAGGACTGGAAAAAGTCAGTTTTCCTTCCAATTCCCAAGAAAGGCAATGCCAAAGAATGTTCAAACTGCCACACATTTGCACTCATCTCACACGCTAGCAAAATAATGCTCAAAATTCTCCAAGCCAGGCTTCAATAGTATATGAACTGTGAACTTCCAGATGTTCAAGCTGGTTTTAGAAAAGGGAGAGGAACCAGAGATCAAATTGCCAACATCCACTGGATCATGGAAAAAGCAAGAGAGTTCCAGAAAAACATCTACTTCTGCTTTATTGACTCTGCCAAAGCCTTTGACTGTGTGGATCACAACAAATTGGAGAATTCTTCAAGAGATGGAAATAGCAGACCACCTGACCTGCCTCCTGAGAAATCTGTATACAGGTCAGGAAGCAACCATCAGAATTGGACATGGAAAAACAGACCAGTTCTAAATCAGGAAAGGAGTACATCAAGGCTGTATACCGTCACCCTGTTTACTTAACTTCTATGCAGAGTACATCATGAGAAACACGGCTGGATGAAGCACAAGCTGAAATCAAGACTGCTGGGAGAAACATCAATATCCTCAGATATGCAGATGACACCACTCTTATGGCAGAAAGCAAAGAAGAACCAAAGAACCTGCTGATGAAAGTGAAAGGGAAGACTGAAAAAGTTGGCTTAAAACGCAACATTCAGAAAACTAAGATCATAGTATCTGGTTCTATTACTTCATGGCAAATAGATGGGGAAACTGGAAATAGTGCCATATTTTATTTTTTGGGGTTCCAAAATCACTGCTGATGGTGACTGCATCCATGAAATTAAAAGACATTTGCTCCTTGGAAGAAAAGTTATCATCAACCTAGACAGCATATTAAAAAGGAGAGACATTACTTTGCCAACAAAGGTCTGTCTCATCAATGCTGTGGTTTTTACAGTAGTCATGTATGGATGTTAGAGTTGAACTATAAAGAAGGCTAAGCACTGAAAAATTAATGCTTTCCAACTGTGGTGTTGGAGAGGACTCTTGAGAGTCCCTTGGACTGCAAGAAGATTCAACCAGTCTATCCTAAAGGAAATCAGTTTTGAATATTCATTGGAAGAGCTGATGTTGAAGCTGAACCTTCAAAACTTTGGCTACCTGATGCAAAAAACTGACTCATTTGAAAAGACCCTGATGCTAGGAACAATTGAAGGTGGGAGGAGAAGGGGATGACAGAGGATGAGATGGTTGGATGGCATTACCAATTCTATGGACATGAGTTTGAGTAAACTCTGGGAGTTACTGATGGACAGGGAGGCCAGCATGCTGCAGTCCATGGGGTCTCAAAGAGTTGGACACGACTGAGCAACTGAACCGAACTGAACTGAACTGAGACTGTCTACAGCATTTGTTTTGTCTTGAAAGATGCTGGTCTACCACAGATGCTGATGTATATTCTAATGCTTGCAATACTGTATGCTCAAATCGGGGTGAAAGTGCTGATTCTACTCAAATATGCATGAGATGGCTGATGCCTACTCGGGAACACACCAGAACTGCTAGCACAGGTTCAATCAGTAAATAAACATAAAATAGCTTGCTTTTTCATTTTTAGATACAATTTTATGAAAACCAGTTTATATTCTTTAAGGGTGGAGGGAGGGGGTGAAAATAAAACAGCACTTGTGTCATAAATATGAACACAGAGGAAATGAAATACAATGCTAATTCCATTAACAGTTTTTGATTAGAGAGATGGTTGCTCTTGAAAAGGGGAAGATTTTCAGTTTGCTCCCAGTGGTTCTCTTGGATTTCTTTGATTAGAGGAGTCAAAGACTATAAGAAAAAGGGATTTGACTTGGCAGAGTTACAATTCTGTATTTAGAGTCTCGGTTTGTGACTTGCCTTGACCAGAAATGGAAGGTACGCATTGAGGCCAGCAGTGGGGGAAGGTATGCATTGACGGCAGCAGTATATACCAAATAATATATAATGTTTTATCAACTGTCTCTAATGAATAGTGTGGAATTTGTTAGAGATTTGTGTAAGAGAAATGGTTCTGATTGAGGGTATAGCTTGAGTGCTTGAGGACATAATAACATGAATACTTTACTTCTCACATTAGAGTAATAAGCATGCTAATTTAATTTTCTGACTTAGACGAAACTGATATCCATTCCTCAAATCACACAGATCAAGAGCAGTGCAGAGTTTCTGTTTAGCAATGACTTCAGTGATGCCTGGGTCTCCTTTGACCACAGAGAACTTTGTATCAGCTTTAACACATTTTATCATTATATCTCATATTTTATTTGTTTGGGGGGCAATGAGTAAAGTAGTATATAAGGAATCCTTATAATACCCATCTACATTATTTGTGCCTTTATACTGCTGAGAGCAGTCACATTCTTTTCTCTGTTTGTCCAGAGACTCTTCAGGCAGGACCCAGAAGTTTGAGTCTGCTGGGATTGTACCTCCCCAGTCTAATAAAACATAGGAGTACCCCCATGAGGCTGGGGACAGTGCAGTCACCAACGGCATGCAGCTGATTTTGGTTTCTTGGGTCCTCCCATCCCCTCTGGAAAGCCCTTTCCTCTCTTCTGACAGGCTTCTGTAACTTTGGATCTTGGGGAGAAAGCCTTTAGAGAAGTCTTTTTGTCTTTTTCCCACCAGAAAGCCCATGGAATCTCTATGCAAAAATTTATATACCCTTCCCAGAAACTTGAAAATTGTATATCCCTAATTGTTCCTGCAACAAAAATAAAGTTTCCCTCATTGGCCAATGTCCCCCATTAAATGACAACCATCAGATTTTGGTATTGTCCCTATCACTTTGTTTCTTTCCAAACCTTCTTTTTTCCAACAAAATCACTTAGACAATAATAAAATATTTAAAATAGTATAAAGCTGGAATCCACCTTAAATATCAGCATGTTTTTGACTTTGAGCCTGTTTTGGAGGAGTAATTTAGTTTAATTAACTGAAGTGGCTGTCTTCATTATGCTAGCAAATCAGCAGTGACTTGGGAACAGTGTACAGGAAAGAATAAAGAGGAGAAAGCATGTGTTTTTAATAAAGTAAGATAAAGACTATGAAAATCCTATAAAGACTTGGTTTACATAACTATAATTCTGAAGTATTATTATCAAAACTAAAAGATGTGGCTTCGATCCCTCAGTCAGGAAGATGTCTCAGAGGAGGGCATGGCAACCCATGGACAAACTAATCTGGCAGGCTACAGTTCATGGGGTTGCCAGAGGTGGACACGAATGAAGCGACTTAGCACCATGCCAGATTGCATGGAAGACTTTTCTCAAACTTAGACTATTCGAGGTAACCATGAATTTGTATCTGGAGGGATAGGTCCTAAATTTGGAATCTAGGGTTCTAAGTTATAGCTTCTAATTGGACAAAGGAATGGAGAAATGGACCAGTATTTCTGGAATTGCAGATTGTTCTCTCTGAAATTATTTTAAAACCATCTGAGGTCTTGGCAATGCTGCTCAGCAGCTGCCCAGGTAGTTCCTGCAACAACTGGATTAATATAGCTATTGCTATAACACAGGACTGCCAAAACCCAGGAAATGGCTAAATAACTAGAGGTCTGATTTTCTTTTTCTTATCTGTGAAAAAGGAGAGAGAGAGATGAAACCTAACAATTGTTCCCGTGATATCTAAAATTTTTCAGATATTTCTTTTTGCAATATCACAAAGAAACTGAAGCAAGAGCCAGTTATCATTTACTATGTCATATGACTTATAGCATATGGTAAAGTGTTTTTGAACATAAGAAAAATTAAAATACAGGATAAAGTCTGGAATAAATGGGACAACAGAACCTTCAGTACTGTCTAGAACTGACCTATTCTTTCATTAATTAATATCTACAAAACACCTAATTAGAGCTAGGCACTTAGGTTATTGAGGATATGGCTGGGAAAACAGATACAAAACCCCCTTGCTTTCCTGGAGTTCACATTCAATGTTTGTATTTCATCCATTAATTCTATACTTCCTCTAAGGCAAATAAACGAGCTCTTATCCAAAAATGTTGACATGACACATCTCCTGAATGCCCATATGGACCAGGCACTGTTCTAGCTGCTCTATGTGCACTGGCACACTTACTTCTCACAGTGACTCTCTGAGGTGGAAACTATGAAAAAATGAAGGCACGGAGCATGGAATTCACTTGCTGAAAGCTCAACAGCTGGGAAGTGGCAGCACCAGGACTTAACCCCGCAGAGTCAGGCCACAGAACTTGCAGCCATAACCCCTTCAACCTTCTGCCTCCCCACATTGCCTCTGCAATGCTAGGTATTCTCTCATTACGACTGACTTAAAAATTAAACACATTGGTGCTTTGTTTTTAAAGAAGAATTTTCTTTTATAAACCGGGTATATCACCAGTAACAAATCCTACATATGCCAGCAATATGCAGGCCATGAGAGTACTTAAAAATAAACACAAAAATCACAGTTCTAAAATCTGATTCTGAATTTGGCAGTTATAAATAATCACAGTTAAAGTGTTCTCTCACCTCTAAGCCACCATATACTGTATCTACAGAATTAAATGCTATTTATTTTGGACTCTATGCAGAAACCTGGGGCCATACAAAGGGACTGTTGAGGTTGTTAGTCCAAACCCTTCATTTAAAGGCAAGAAACTGAAGTCAAGAGATGTTTCCTCAGGTCATGCTTGAGTTCTGTCTTACTTAGAGTCTTTGTAATATTCTCATTTGTTCTTTAACCTAATTTGAGGATTGATAGGCTAAGATGCAGCTTGTATAGAAAGGTGAAGATCAGACAGCTATGAAATTCTCTCCCTGGCAACCTCCAGAATGTTTAATGTAAATATTGTGATTTCCAGAAATCAGCACCGATGTTTGCCAACACTTGGGACAGTTTAAAGATGGATTTAAATTTTCTTCAGGACAGAGTGTACTCACATTCACATATGATATAAAGGAAGTGTGACTAAGGGAAAGTGTTAACACAGTGTAAACCATTAACCTTGGTGATGAACAGATCTATGTTTGGATCGTGATTCTGTCTCTTAGTAACCTGGAAATCTTGGGCATTTTCCCCCTGGGCCTCAGTTTTCCCATCTGTAAAATGGGGAGATGAACATCGATTATGAGGCTGTTGTAGGCGTTAAATAGAACAAGGCATTTTAAGTATCAAAACAATAAACACACACAAAAATGTGAGCTTCAGGACCCTCTGTGGTTTGCTTAAATATTTGAACTGAACAAGGAAATAATTAGCTCACAAGAAGATACCACTTGATCCCATATATTGTACTTCTGCTGCTGCTGCTGCTGCTAAGTCACTTCAATCATGTCAGACTCTGTGCGACTCCATAGACGGCAGCCCACCAGGCTCCCCCATCCCTGGGATTCTCCAAGCAAGAACACTGGAGTGGGTTGCCATTTCTTTCTCCAATGCATGAAAGTAAAAAGTGAAAGTCAAGTCACTCAGTCGTGTCCGACTGTTAGCGACGCCATGGATTACAGCCTACCAGGCTCCTCTGTCCATGGGATTTTCCAGGCAAAAGTACTGGAGTGGGGTAGGATAATCTATACCATTTTTCCTCCTGTCCTGAATTATTCAAATTTTAGTAAAGTTAAAGCAGCTTCCCAGACTATGGCAAAAAAAAAGACAGATAAAATCTTTGATACTAAGAACTCTTTTAAAGCTTAGAAAAAAATCTTTCATTGTCTGGCTTAAAATAACATTTTCAGCATCATGCCCATCTTTCCTCTCCCTGCATTTCACTTTCCAGTCATGCCAAACCATCTGTTGTTCCCTGAAAATTCCCTGCTGTTCCACACTTCCATGTATTTACATGCCATTTCCTCTGTCTCTGACAGCCTTTGCCTTCTTAATTGTTTGCCAAACTCTTGCCTGGTGGTGAGCTCCTTAGAGGTAGTATCTGTGCCTCCCTGGCACAGGGCCTTGAACACTGAGGGTAGGAGGAGCATGCGAATGTTTGTTATGTGATTGAATGAGGAAGTGACCAAGAAGGGCAATACCACTTTTTAATTTTGTTTCTTTTTGGCTGTGTGGAGAGGCTTATGGGAACTTAGTTCCCTGACGAGGGATAGAACTTGTGCGCCCTGCAGTGGAAGCACAGAGTTCCAAACACTGGGTTGCCAAGAAGTTACCAATGCCATTTTTATATCAATTAGATTTCGGAACAATGTAAGGAAATTTGTGCAGTTGTATACTGGCTCTCTAAGAAAGATGGAGGCACAAACTTAGAAAATCTATTGACTGATAGCACTATATTATTCAAGTGTGATTATAGCTTCATGAAGGATTAAATTTGAAGGACAGCCCTTATTGGGATGTTTGGATATATGTTTTAGAGATTATATATCTACTATATCATGTGTCAGAAAGTTTGTAAATCTAGGTATATCGTTTTTAATGCAAAAACTAGCCAGCTCTGATACTAGCCAGCATTTAGCCATCAGAAAAGTACATACATGGCACATAGTTGGCGCTTATGATGTTATGTTTAAAATAATATACATGGTACTCAGTGGAAGATAATATATTCAGAACCGACCCTGCTGCTGCTGCTGCTGCTAAGATGCTTCAGTTGTGTCCGACTCTGTGCGACCCCATAGACGGCAGCCCACCAGGCTCTCCCGTCCCTGGGATTCTCCAGGCAAGAACACTGGAGTGGGTTGCCATTTCCTTCTCCAATGCATGAAAGTGAAAAGTGAAGTCGCTCAGTCGTGTTCGACTCTGTGCAACCCCATGGCCTGTAAGCCCACCAGGCTCCTCCGTCCATGGATTTTCCAGGCAAGATACTGGAGTGGGATGCCACTGCCTTCTCCTTAATACATTTATATCAGACTATCATGTCATAAAAATTACCTACGGTTATAGTGATGAGACTGAAAATTGCTAATGTCTCCCTGTTTGCCTCTACTATAGTTCCCTACACTTGAATGTATAACTTCACGTTTCAGTACCTCTAGTATCAGTAAGAGAGAAGGCAATGGCCCCAGTCCAGTACTCTTGCCTGGAAAATCCCATGGACAGATGAGCCTGGTAGGCTGTAGTCCATGGGGTCACGAGGAGTTGGACACGACTGAGCAACTTCACTTTTGCTTTTCACTTTCATGCACTGAAGAAGGAAATGGCAACACACTCCAGTGTTCTTGCCTAGAGAATCCCAGGGATGGAGGAGACTGGTGGGCTGCTGTCTATGGGGTCGCACAGAGTCAGCCACAACTGAAGCAATTTAGCAGCAGCAGCAGCAGAATCAATAAGAAACTCAAAATGAAGCATTCCAAGTATGAATCTTCTCCTAGAGTTAGAAATATAACTAAAACTACTCTTAAAATGGTCAGCTGAAACCAGGAATAAAAAAATAACTGTGGACAATCCATGCATCAAGAGGAAATGCTTACTTTGTGAATTTTAAAAGAAAGCAAATTGTAAAATGACAAAAATGCTAAATTATTCAAAACCTAAACTATTCTTTAGTATTTAACTCATGTGGCATCTCTTTTTGAGGTTTTCCCTATTGACTATCTGTCATCCTATCATTTGAACAATCATTCCTTTCTGACTGACAGCATATCACACTTCTTGATCTCATTAAGGCTCCTCTGTCCATAGGATTCTCCAGGAAAGAATACTGGAGTGGTTTGCCATGCCCTCCTTCACAGGAATCTTCCTGACCCAGGGAGTGAACCCACAATACTTATATCTCCTGCATTGGCAGGCAGTTTCTTTACCATGAGCACCACTTTGGGAGAAAGCAATGGCACCCCACTCCAGTACTCTTACTTGGAAGATCCCATGGACGGAGGAGCCTGGGGGGCTGCAGTCCATGGAGTCTTGAAGAGTCGGACAAGACTGAATGACTTCACTTTTGCTTTTCACTTTCATGCATTGGAGAAGGAAATGGCAACCCACTCCAGTGTTTTTGCCTGGAGAATCCCAGGGATGGGGGAGCTTGGTGGGCTGCCGTCTATGAGGTCGCATAGAGTCGGACACGACTGAGGCAACTTAGCAGCAGCACCACCACCTGGGAAGCACATATATATATATATGTGTGTGTGTGTGTATTCATTCACTCTCCTAAAGACTACAAGCTCCTCTTCAAAGAGAAGACATCATCTTATAAGATTCTTTCTTAATACCACTATGCTGTAAATGCATTAGATGAATAATAAATATTTGGTTCTTATTTGTTAACAAATGTCAAATGGGGAATTGCAACCACAATAATCAAGATTGTTTTTGCTATCACTATGTAGTTAAGGAGAACCCCCAAGGCAGAAGTGTATTCAAGATGGAACACAGCAGACAGTGTTGAGAGGGGAGTAAAGACAAGGTCGCATAGAGTCGGACACGACTGAGGCAACTTAGCAGCAGCACCACCACCTGGGAAGCACATATATATATATATGTGTGTGTGTGTGTATTCATTCACTCTCCTAAAGACTACAAGCTCCTCTTCAAAGAGAAGACATCATCTTATAAGATTCTTTCTTAATACCACTATGCTGTAAATGCATTAGATGAATAATAAATATTTGGTTCTTATTTGTTAACAAATGTCAAATGGGGAATTGCAACCACAATAATCAAGATTGTTTTTGCTATCACTATGTAGTTAAGGAGAACCCCCAAGGCAGAAGTGTATTCAAGATGGAACACAGCAGACAGTGTTGAGAGGGGAGTAAAGACAGAAGGATAGCACTGGGGACTGATTCTTCATTTGAAATGTAGATTGTCTCCTATTCCCTAGGCAATGTGCTGCTGAGCAGAGATGAGTTACAGTAACCAGACTGGTTCATTAAAACATGGCCTCTTTCATTCACCATGACTCACCATGACGAAGCTCTGATTCTGAGAACTGAATGTGCTAATTTTGCTACTCTCATGATACCCAAAAGAAAGATAAAACTTAATTTTTAATGACTTCACCATATTCAGTTTGCTGCCATTGTATAGCTTAATCTCTGTACGGCTGTGCTATGTTGTGCTCAGTCACCTCAGTTGCATCCAACTCTTTGCAGTCCTATGGACTGTAGCCTGCTGGGCTCCTCTGTCCACAGAGATTCTCCAGGCAAGAATACTGGAGTGGGTTGCCATGCCTCCCTCCAGGGGATCTTGATCCAGGGATGGAACCCATATCTCTTATGTCTCCTGCATTGGCAGACAGGTTCTTTACCACTAGCTCCACCTGGGAAGCTCAACTTTTATATAGATTCAACATCTAATAAAATTTAGTAATGCAAAGAACAGTCATAGTAGACTCTTTGAACAATGGGCTACTCTAACTTCTTAGTTTGAAAGTTTGTAGATTTGCTCAAGGAACTGCTTCAGATAATTAAAAAGTCTTTCCCTCATCCTTCAATCTCTCTCACCTCACTGCCTTGTTCCGCTAAACTTCACTTCCATGTTAATATTATTGCCTGTTTTATGCACTTCTACATACTCAGAACAAGTGCCTGATACATAAAATGTTGAGTTAATGAATGGAAGTCATTTGCTATATCAGTTTTTTGGAGGCCTAGAAGTGAAGACCAAGGACTTGAAATTTTGTCTGAGATTGGAGCTGATGATGTAAAGTTACAGGGCCAGTGAGCAGTACAGGGGCCACTATTTCTTTAGCAAAGCCTTACAAAAATCTTCTGGGCTTCCCTGGTGGCTCAGACGGTAAAGAATCTGCCTGCAAGGCAGGAGGCCCAGGTTCAGTCCTTGGGTTGGGAAGATCCCCTGGAGAAGGGAATAGCTACCCACTCCAGTCTTTGTTTTATAGATAGACTTTATGGAATATCAGTATTCCAAGGATATTTTCCACTGTGACATTTCTGGTTTAGAAAGGGACACCTTGTTGGACTGCATTTTAAAATTCTGAGAGCCTTAAACCCCTGAAGTAGAACAAGTATGTGTGTATATGTGGGGGGTCAAGGAGAGTGGAGATGAGAAAATATCCAGAAGCTTTGGCAGAAGCCTAGTTTCAAAGTCACTAATGAGCCTGAAATATGAGTCTCTGAGTGAGTCATATTAATGGTGTTTGTCACTATTTGGTTTGGCTCAAATGCTGTGCAATTTGTTGAATATGCTCTCAAATAATATCTAGAGATAGAAATTTAAGATAGCATATTTTTATCAGAATTGTTGAAAAATTCATTAAACTCTACTAGAAAAACTACTTTCTGACACAACTCTGAACTGAGAAGCTGCTCGGTGAAACAAACAAAAAAATCTAAAATTATTCACTAAGGAAAGAACCAGCAATGCAACAATCTACCTATAGAGCCACAAAATGACAACAATCGACAAAACAACTGAAAAGTAAGCCAATATCTACTTATTAAAGCTCATGGGCAGAGACAGACCCAAGTTTCTATAGAGCCTGAGTTTATACAATTTTGTATAAAGAATCCACCTACCATGTGGGACACCTGGGTTTGATCCCTGGGTTGGGAAGATCCTCTGGAGGAAGGCATGGCAACCTGCTCTGGTATTGTTGCTTAGAGAATTCCATGGACAGAGGAGCCTGGCAGGCTACAGTCCATGGGATCCCAAAGAGTTGGACACAACTGAGTGACTTTCACTTTTCACTTCTTTGAAAAAAAATTAAACACCGAAAATGCTCAATTATATATGGAGGCCTGGAAGGGGACTGTGCAAGAAGTGAGGGGCTCTGAAGTTGAAGTTACCTGCATTCCACAATATAACAGCCTACGTGCAAGGCCATGGTCAGTCTGTCCAAGCAGCACTGATAATTTTTTTTCAATGTTTTTATTTATTTATTTGGCTGCACTGGGTCTTAGCTGTGGCACACAGGATCTTCCCTCCTCATTGTGGCATGCAGGATCTAGTTCTGAGACCAGGGATCGAACTTGGGTCCCCTGCTAGGAGCACAGAGTCTTAACCACTGGATTGCCACAGAAGTCCCAGGACTGATAATGTTTTCAGAACAGCTTCTTCAGGTAGGTCCAAATCAGGAAAAATAAGATATACGGAAAAAGAAATGAGGAAAGAACACGGAGAGAGGCCACTGTGGCCGCACTGATGCCCTGGTAATTAAGCACTGCAGAGGGAGCAGTAAGCGGCGGCAGTGCTGACAGCGGGTGAAAGTCTATTTTGAAGAGAGAGAAGAAAAGAACTCTGACTTGTGGGAACCAAAAAGCTATTTAAATCTGAAAATCTAGCCTAGGGTCATCACTCTGTCGTGCAAAAGGCTTATCAACCATAGGACAGTTATTTTATGGCTAGAAAATTGCCAGACAATTGCGGAGCTCACCCCTAGGAAACAGAGGGAATGCCCAGTAACATTTTACAGGCTTCCATTCCCATCCCCCTCGTATTTGTCTCTGCTCCCCCTCCCACTCTGCCACTTCCACACCAGTGTTTCCACACAGACTCAACCTGTGAAATCGCACATTCATTTGGATGAAAATTGTACGACAGAAGTAGTTACATAAAGTCCATCCAAATGCAGCATTGTGTACTTTCAAATTCAAAGACTTTCAAATTTGTGATGCATAATGTAAGCAATTAGTCAACTGGCTTGAGTCAGGAATGGTTTGAAAGTCAAATATTTAGACCAGTTTGGAGATATGAACATGAAAGTCACTCAGTCGTGTCCAACTCTTTGCGACCCCAAGGACTACACAGTCCGACCCCATGGACTATACAGTCCGACCTCGTGGACCATACAGTCCATGGAATGCTCCAGGCCAGAATATTGGAGTGGGTAGATGTTTCTTTTTCCAGGGGATCTTCCCAACCAAGAGATCGAACCCAGGTCTCCTGCATTGCAGGCAGTTTCTTTATCAGCTGAATCTAAGTGTGCCCTTTTCTTCTGATGAGGAAAACAGTCTTTGGAGCCACACTCCCCAACACACTAAGTGGCAGTGCCTAGGTCATGAGTTTGGTGTGAGCAAAAACCAGTCTAGTTCATCTTTTATATTTAATCTCTGGTCTTTTGCTCAGTGCCTGGCTTTAAATAGGTACTCGATAAAGTATAAAAAAGTGAGCATTTCCTGTGAACATATTAAATGCAGGGGAAAGGGAAAGGCCCATTCAGCATGATGAGGCACTTGATGTCCATAGATTCCAAAATTAAGAGAGTATTTTGAAGGGTGCTGGCAAAGGACAGTCAAAACAACCTCACAGAATAATCAGGAGTAGGAAAAGAATGCTTCAGGCTATGATTCCTTATTGATTTTGGTGAAAATTAGCTAATCAGGTTCCTGGTGCCCATCAGAAGATGTTTAACACTAATTTAGTGAGAAAGGCAAATAGTCCCAAAGTAAGCTTGCTTAAGAGATACTTGAGAAAAACAAATTTAAGAGGTCAAGCAGTGTTCTTTCAACCCCATCTTCACTGCCACTTATATCACACCTGCCATGTTTATATTTACCTGCACTCATAAGCAAATTATCAACATTCATTGGATCATCAAAAAAGCAAGAGAGTTCCAAAGTTCTGCTTTACTGACTATGCTAAAGCCTTTGACTGTGTGGATCATAACAAACTGTGGAAAATTCTTCAAGAGACGGGAATACCAGACCACCTTACCTGCCTCCTGAGAAATATGTACCAAAGTCAAGAAGCAACAATTAGAACTGGACATGGGACAACAGACTGTTTCCAAATCGGGAAAGGAGTATGTCAAGGCTGTATATTGTCACCCTGCTTATTTAACTTGTATGTAGAATACATCATGCAAAATGCCAGGCTGGATGAAGCACAAGCTGAAATCAAGACTTTTGGGAGAAATATTAATAACCTCAGATATGCAGATGACACCAGCTTATGGCAGAAAGCAAAGAAGGAATAAAGAGCCTCTTGATGAAAGTGAAAAAGGAGAGTGCAAAAGTTGGCTTAAAGCTCAACATTCAGAAAACTAAGATCATGGCATCTGGTCCCATCACTTCATGGGAAATAAATGGGGAAACAATGGAAACAGTGAGAGACTTTATTTTTGAGGGCTCCAAAATCACTATAGATGGTGACTACAGTCATGAAATTAAAAGATACTTGCTCCTTGGAAGAAAAGCAATGACCAAGATAGACAGCATATTACAAAACAGAGATATTACGTGCCAACAAAGGTCCATCTAGTCAAAACTATGTTTTTTCCAGTAGTCATGTATGGATGTGAGAATTGGACTACAAAGAAAGATAAGTGGCGAAGAATTGATGCTTCTGAACCATAGTATTGGAGAAGATTCTTGAGAGTCCCTTGTACTGCAAGGAGATCCAATCAGTCCATCCTAAAGGAAATCAGTTCTAAATATTCATTGGAAGGACTGATGCTGAAGCTGAAACTCCAATACGCTGGCTACCTGATGTGAAAAACTGACTCATGTGAAAAGACCCTGACACTGGGAAAGATTGAAGGCAGGAGGAGAACAGGATGACAGAAAATGAGATAGCTGGATGGCATCATCAACTCGATATACATGAATCTGAGTAAGCTCCGGCAGTTGGTGATGAACAGGAGACCTGGCGTCCTATAGTCCATGGGGTTGCAGAGCTTCAGACACGACTGAGGGACTGGACTGAACTGAACACTCATAACCAGACAAACAAAAATCCTTAAAATCAGAGGTGCATCTCTTATTTATGGAGGAAAGTAATATATGTTTTCAGTCGTGTCACTCAGTGTCTGACTCTGTGACCCACTGGACCATAGCCTGCCAAGCTCCTCTGTTTGTGGGATTTTTCTGGCAAGAATACTGGAGTGGGTTGCCATTGCCCTCCTCCAGGGGATCTTCTCCACCTAGGGATCGAACCTGGGTCCTGTCTCCTGCACTGCAGGTGGATTCTTTACCAGTGAGCCATCAGGGAAGCCCAATATTAATATATACCAAATAAATAAATAAATAAATAAACATGTTTTAAAGCTTCCAAATTCCAGCTCTCTGAAAAATTCAACCAGAGCATGCAGATTCACTAACCAAAACCATCTAAAATTCTCATTCTAGTTGAGATTTACAACTTCAGCACATTTTTACTTTTCCATTGGAGAAAATAACTTTTATTACAACAGGAAATCTCTGTTGGTTTTAGAGTTAAAACAGCTCCACCCTAACTACACAAACCTACAAAATAACTCGTCTACAACCCACAAAATAGGCAGGATATGAGCTCCCCCTACTGGTACAAGACCATTCCCATTTCATGAATCCAGTAAGGAATCCCTTCTGTGGGTTCTGCAGGAATTGCAGTTTAGGCTTGATCCGGAAGAAAAGCTAAACAAATCCAAAACACACACACACACACACACACACACACACACACCAATTCAAGCAAAACAACAAAACTATCCACTGTCAAATAATCTCTGTGAAAGAAATATGCATGTTCACAAATATTTGACAGTAGCTTTTAAGCCCCTATCCAAGAGAACAGGTGAGTGACCTAAAAGGACTGTCACTCTCAGTATGCTCTGGTCTCCTCATTTACATGTAGATGTAAAGACAAGCAGAAGTTAATTGTAGAGGTGTTATATACCAACAATAAATTTTTCCCTCCAACAGCACATGTGAAAGGCTACAGGCTTTAGAGAAATAAAAGAGTAACACCATGGAAGCTGAATAAAATCAGTCTGAGGGCCAAGGGTTTTCTGCATTTGAAAATGACTTCTCTATATTGCTATGTGAGCTGAGAAACTGAACGTGGAAGTTATATTTTAGATTGAAAGCCACTCAAATTAGTTGTCTGTAGAGAAGAAAACCCAGTGCAAGAATCAATGGCAAATATGGGGAAAGTGCTATGGTGGGGACATTCACACTGACAAAGCAGGAGAACTGCCATAAAGGTGTTTCTAGTGATAAGCTGTTATAGAAAAAATATAATGGAAGAAGTAGAACTCCCACTCCTTGAGTCAGCAGAAGAGAGCTGTTTCGTGATATTTGCTATATATATAAGGCTGCAACTTGATTATACCTGATTCTGTTATCACAATCTGTTACATATCCTACATAGAATATAAATGCATAAAGCTATTTAAAGGCCAAGTTATAGAGCTGTCTATTTTTATATTTTACCTTTTACTGCCATACTAGTGATGATGCTTAAAGTGGTATAAATTTAAAATGGTAAATAAAAAACAAAAACATCAATAGATGCAGGCTTTATTGAAAAGCCACTGGTTGAAAATCCCCTAAGTATATCAATCTGCTTTCCCTCTTGAAGTCTGAGAAAATTGCCTTAGATGAATACAATAGGCTGAATGCATGAGCTTTGGTTTTTTTTAAATAATGTCTTTTATGAAACATTTTCATGTCTTAGAAGTAAACCTATATATTCACTCATGCCAAATGTGTATGGAGAATTTTAAGAGTACACAATGAGGTGATAGGATTTTAATCTTTTTTCCTTCTCCTTCCTAGATCTTTCTTTGTGTTGGCATATAAAATTTTTGTTCATACCGATGCCAATATGGAAAGGAATGAAAAGTCATTTGAGTAGACTTGGATATCAGCATATCTGTCACCTTCTCACTCTCTTTTTTGTCAGCACCCCAGTTAGCTTTGGATCTATTTACCTTTTCTACTACAATAATCATTTTTGCTGATTTTTTTGCTTCCTCTCGTTTCATCTATAATTCATTCTCCACATAGCAGCCGGAGCAGTCTTTTAAAAATATAACCAGATTATATTACTCTCCTCCAAATGCTTCCCATGACACTATAAATAAAACCCAAATTCTTTCCCACTTCTCCACTCTCTTATCCTATCACTTTCCTGCTCAATCACTGTGTTCAAACTACATTTACCCTCTTTCTGTTTCTGGATTTCACTAAGGTCTTCTTTAGAGCATTGACATTTGCTTTCTCTAGTGCCTTGCCTTGGGATCTTGGTACACAATTAAATCTTGGGGCCTCCCCAATGGCTCATCAGGTAAAGAATCTGCCTGCCAGTGCAGGAGACTCAGGAGATGCGGGTTCAATCCCTGGGTAGGGAAGATCCTCTGGAAGAGGGAATGGCAACCCACTCCAGTATTCTTGCCTGGAAAATCCGCATGGACAGAGGAGCCTGGTGGGCTACACTCCATGAGGCTGCAAATGACATTCTGGACACGGCTGAGTGAGTGAGCAACAGCACGCAGCAAATCTCACTCTTCCCATAAAACTCAGTCATTCTGAACTGCATCACTGCTTTACTTTATTAAAATAAATTATCACTCTCTGAAATGTTCCTGTTTATTTATTTGCTTGGCTTATGTCTTTTTCTTCCCTTTAGAAATAAGCTTCAGAAACAGGGACTTTTTTCTGTATCTCAAGCATGTAAGACATGGTTGTCACAAAGTATAGTAATATTATGTCATGTTATTAAATCAAAAGAGTATACAGTGTAACTAGAGGGAAGTATTGTATTATCAATAAATACTAGTGAAATGAATATTCTGAATAAAAAAACTCTGTGTGTGTGTCTGTGTGTGTGCGTGTATGCACTGAGGACTAATAAGCCAAAGGCATGTCACACAAAACAAAAAGCATACACATTTTTCTGATCAGTTCAAAATTCCTACTTAACAGCAACATCTTCTTTTAATGAAATAATACATGTTTAATATATTTTAATATGAAAAGTCATATATTTTAAATCTCTGACTTTAAAATATATGGTAGATTGCATAGGGAACAGTGGAGAAAAGAAAGAGTAATGGTGGAGCTTCAGGGACCTGGGTTTAAACCCTTGCTGTGCTGCTAACTACATGGTTATGCACAAGTATTTTAACCTGTGTGCCATTTATTTTCTTCATTGGAAAATGGAGACAAGTCTTTCTTGAATAGTTATAACAAGTATGTACTATGTGGCTGTAAAGGATCTAACAGAGTAGCTGCTCCTTATAAGATCTTAATACAAGACAGCATAAAATAGTCTTTAGAGTGTTACACTAGGCTTATCAATTATTGAAACAGATAAGCTGTATGAGTTTTAGTGATGCATCTAATGCTATGCATATGTAAATTAGCAGGGATGTGTCTCTTTCAGTGTTTCTATAATTGCCCAATTTGAAAGCAGCACACCTAACAGCAATACACTATTTGAAGTACTTTTCCAACTATTCCTTTTCATTCTGGTAACCTCGGGGAGTGGTATGCAGCTAAAGCCTTTTTTTTTTTGCTTGACCTCATCCCAGAGGTAGGAAAATTAGAAATTTTATTAAAAGGAATGTTCTCTCAGCATTATCAGTAAATAATGTGTGCTAGAAATGTCAGAAATAATACTTTTTAATTCTCAGATATTTAGAGCTGAAAAGTACTTAGAAAAATGTAGGGAAAAAAAATCTCTGAATTTAGAAAAGTTTAAGGTTTTGTTGGAACAAATACATTATTCAGCATAACAGAGTCCCTTTCATGAATCCACTCAGCTAATCCTTTGTAGATCACTAAAATGGGCTTTGCCTTCTTTAACCAAATTTGCAGGTGCAGGAAGAGGCACCTGTCCTAGTTTGTGATGTGGTAAGAAGTACAGAATGGAACTAAGAACTGATGCTTTTGAGCTGTGATGTTGGAAATTAAAAGGAATGTTCTCTCAGCATTATCAGTAAATAATGTGTGCTAGAAATGTCAGAAATAATACTTTTTAATTCTCAGATATTTAGAGCTGAAAAGTACTTAGAAAAATGTAGGGAAAAAAAATCTCTGAATTTAGAAAAGTTTAAGGTTTTGTTGGAACAAATACATTATTCAGCATAACAGAGTCCCTTTCATGAATCCACTCAGCTAATCCTTTGTAGATCACTAAAATGGGCTTTGCCTTCTTTAACCAAATTTGCAGGTGCAGGAAGAGGCACCTGTCCTAGTTTGTGATGTGGTAAGAAGTACAGAATGGAACTAAGAACTGATGCTTTTGAGCTGTGATGTTGGAGAAGACTCTTGAGAATCCCGTGGACAGTGAGGAGATCAAACCAGTCAATCTTAAAGGAAATCAGTCCTGAATATTCATTAGAAAGACTGATGCTGAAGCTGAAGTTCCAACGCTTTAGCCACCTGATGTGAAGAGCTGACTCGCTAGAAAAGACTTTGATACTGGGAAAGGGTGAAGGCAGGAGGGAAAAGGGATGACAGAGGATGAGATGATTGGATGGCATCACCGACTCAATGAACATGAGTTTGAGCAAGTTCCAGAAGATGGTGAAGGATGGGGAAACCTGGCGTGTTGCATTCCAGGGGTCACAAAGAGTCAGACACCGCTGAGTGACTGAACATGCCGTTCTGAATCTGAATTTTTCTCCATTTCCAGACACTGTAGAGGTTTCTATTTCACTCTATGCATTTTTATCTTCTTGTCCTCTTTCCTCCCCTCTATAGGTTTAGTTAGTCCCACAAAGAAAAGTTCAGAGGAAAGTTCCATGAATGATTCTGCTGTCATATAATGGAAATCTCCAAACTTTCTACTAACATATTTTTTAATTTGTGCATACTTCCCAACATCTGTTCAAGAATCATCCAGAATTATACAATAGCAAAAAAGAAAAGAACTTGGAATATAGATCTTTTAATGATTTTCACAGTATTTTTACCTTCCTGTAGAAATTTTCCCAGGTAACTCAGTGGTAAAGTATCTGCCTGCCAAGCAGGAGCACAGGTTCCATCTCTGGGTCAGAAAGATCCCCTGGAGAAGGAAATGGCAACCCACTCCAATATTCTTCCCAGGGAAATCCCCTGGACAGAGTAGCCAGAGTCAGACACAACTTAGCAACTAAACAACTACCACCACAATGAAACTCCTAAAATATTTGCATTAAGACAGGTTAATATTTGTGAAAGAGAATGATTTTGAAGTGATGAAATTATTTCTATATGGAAATTTTCCTAAGTTTGCAGCCTGAGGCTTACGTAGTCTAAGGTTTAGAAGGAGACTCAGTCACAACTGGTAGATCATCTCTCAGGTCTCCATATGTCCTGTAACACATACTGCTAATGAGATTGCAGGGATCAAGAGACAAATGGTTAGGGTTGGAGAAGAGTTTCCTAAAGTACGCACCTTAAATTACTAATTCCTTTAATTCTTAAAATATATTTGTTTAAGAAAATGATTCATGGTCAGGTGTTGTTTTAAAATACTTTTTAAATAAAATCTAGCAAACTTCTAAACCATAAGACTTCTGAGCCTTTCCTATGTGACTCAGGTGCCATATCATCCTTATTTCTGCATCCGTATTTTTGTGGAGTATCTTGGGATGCAGGATTTTCCATTTGAAAACTGGAAAAGTCTTGGGCAAATTGGAGAAAGTTCTTCACCTTATCTATGACTCTTCAAAATAGGTCAAATTATGCTTCACTGCTCAGTATTACTTAACTGGATACCTTCTAGTATAATAGCATCCTGAGGCATTCAAATTCTGCCAAACACATTGCAAAAGTGCTGGGCTAAGGGCAAGTTGTCAGATCTCCTACTCAGCAGTCTGAAGCATTGATTTCAACCTTTGTCTTGTCTGGCAAGAACAAGATCTGTTTTTCCTAATGAAATATTCTCTGGCAGCATTAAATACTATTTTAGATGGGTGAGAAAAAATTTGTGTGGGGTGGAGTTAGGAGGAAACTCTTTGCATCATTTTTTTCTTTTCTTCTCAAAACATGTATGTATTGGGGTATAGAAATTTCGAGGAAGAAATGCACTAAATGAATAAATATTTGATGTGTTAATATGGAAAGAAATATTAAAGAGTTGGAATATATTAAAAAAAATAGTGCCGCCTACCCAAGTCTGAAGCTATGTAACATTCCACATTTTTTGTCCTTTAGATGGACACTGAAAACTTTTTTAGACAAAACACTGAACGCCACTGCTTTCTCCTTTTTTTTTCTGACATTTTGCATTGAAAAATCCTTCTCTCTCTTACCAGATTGCTCTCCTATCTTGTTTCTCCAAACTCTCCTTTTCATCCCCTATAAATATCTCCTTTTATATCTGAGTACAGCATTACCATATTGTTCCAGTTTCATTCATGGGGAAAACAGATGAAAAAAAAAAAAAGAGCATAGGAATGTGGGGAAGAGCTGTGACTCAGAGTTGGTGGAAGAAATAGAATCACTCTTCAGATTTCTTGAGAAATGACATCTCATGGCATTTCTGACACCTACTCAAGTGAGTCGAGGGCCATAGTTAGCAGTTACTGGGAGGTGGGAGCATGGCCTCCTTGTTCATACATGCATCAATTAATTGCTATTATAGAAGTTTACATTGCTGCTCTAGCAGTTCATTCGTCCATGCATTAATCTCACAAATACTTACCAAGCACCTACTACATGCCAGGCCCACGTCTATGAAATTCTGCTGGTTGGATCTTTAATTTCAGTCTGATGATAGTGCAGTGATTTACTTTAAAATCATTTCCTCTAAAATCTTCATGGCATCATATGGAGAAGGCCCTTTCCTCTTCATATACCATTGGATGTTTTGTAAGCTGAAAGCTGAAGCTCACAAGAGTTCTGCTTTCTTATTCCATTTAATGAAGAAATGTGCTAGCTCTGGGCTTCCCTGGTGGCTCAGAAGGTAAAGCGTCTGCAATGCAGGAATTCTGGGCTTGATCCCTGGTTTGGGAAGATCCTCTGGAGAAAGAATTGGCAACCCACTCCAGTATTTTTGCCTGGAGAATCCCATGGACAGAGGAGCCTGGCAGGCTACAGTCCATGGGGTTGCAAAGAGTCAGACGCAACTGAGTGACTTCACTTTTTTTCTTTTCTAGTTCTAAGAAATTAATATCAAGTGTTTTACTCTTCAGGCAGTATTAGTCTATGGTTAAAGTACATTTTATGTGGGGTAATCATTACAATTCTCTAAAAAGACAGTCTTTTATTTTTCCCCCACTAGTTCAATGTCAAATTAAATGAAGGTACCAAATGGATTTCCAAATGATTTTATTCTCTGGCCAAAGTCATTTGGTATTTTAATAAGTGATTTGGAAGTGGGATAAAGTATTCACATTGGGTAAAATTATCTCAATTACCTGCAAACTAACTAGAATCCTAAAATAACTTCAATTTTTTTTCTTAGCATACTACTTTTAGGAGAATGAGGCAAATCACAAATGAACAAATTGATATTAATAGTATAAGATGCCGTGCATTTCAAAAATAAAGGAAATGCAAAAAGGAAAGCTTCTGAGCTTAAGCTGATAGCCTATATTTTTGTTAGGCTCCTCTTGGAGTCCCTTGAATTTCCTTAGGTCTTGGATAAGCATTTGCTTATTTTTGAAGCTGTTTTAGGCTTGCGAATATCATCTTCTTGTCTTATTCTTGGTGGCATGGATCATTTTTTACTCTCTGTTTTTTTTTTTATTTTTTTAGTCCTTTTCTATTGAGTTAAAATAATTCTACAGTTATTTTAGCATATGAAACTCTTCATATTTAACTTTTATTTCAGAATTTCAAAGAATTTAAACTGCAGTAGCAAAATGTGAATAGAAACATTTCAAAATTTAAGCACACTTTTTTTGTTAGTTTTAGAGCCTTAGCTCAGCTGAGCAAAGATTCAATGATATCCTCTTAAGCATATGGCCTTGCGGTCTGTATCTAAGGGTATTAATAATTAGCTGTAAGCACATACATAAACATGCTACCTCAATGAATCAGATTAGTGATACAAAGTAGAATGGTATTTAGTCCAATCAGCAGATTTACGGCAATCTCCTTATATTATATGATCCTTGATTTAGTTTTGGAAGATGAATACTATCTAGGCAAAAGCGTAGGACAGGTTTTAGGAAGAGGGAAGAACATTAGCAAAGTAAAGAGGCATGAAACCTATTGATGTTGTGTCTCAGTGAACTACTCTCATTGCAAAGGTACAATGGAGTTGTCAGCTCTGAGGTGAAGAAGATTAATGATGAGGATGGTGAGGCGGGTACTGGAACAATTCTGGAGGTCTTTGTACTTCCTACTGGAAAGACTGACTTTTATTCTAAGGATGATGGACATCCATTGTGGGGTTGTAGGCAGGGGAATGATATGCTCAGATAAGTATTTTCTATAAATCATTCTGACTGTGCAAGTAGAAAACATTTTAGGACAAGACTGGAAAAAGGGAGACAAGTTAGGAGGCATATTTTCAACATTATAGACAAGAGATGACGAGAGATGAAATAAGGGATTGGTGAAGGGTCTGGACACAGAAATCTGAGAGCTATTCACAATAGAAAATTCATACAGTGTCCTGATTTATAGGACTGAACTGGGTTTATAACTCTGCCATATTCTGTTTCAAAGCAGAGTTTGTGTAAGGAAGCTCTCTCTTCATGAAAGGTAAAGGGTGTTTTCTGAATCAATGCTTGAATGTGGTTGTTTGGACAGCATGGGCCTCAAAAGTAGTTAGAACATGAGTTTCTAGAATATAACCATTTAATATCATCCCACTGTTTAAGATATAGTATAATTATACCACTAATATCACTTTTCCTCTAAACTGCCAGTTGTTTCTCTTTAATTATATTTTAAAATAACACCTACTTTCAAAGAGGAGCACATTCAAACTGCTATTATAGTTGTCTTTTGAGTAACTTAACAAAACTCTCCAGTTCTTAAGGATTAGATCTCAAATTGCATCAGAAAGCTCCAAGTGTTCAGGAGAAATGATACTGTGTGGCTCAACATGTCTCTTTACCAAATGTTCACCACCACCACTTAAATCAGTGTGTCAGAAACTCTACTTGCCAAAGGCCATGGCTTTCTGTTAAGGTTACAGTCTCTGGAGTGTGTCTAAAATGACTCTCACCCCAATTCAATGCTTCCAAGATGATGCAAAAATTCTCAATTTAGCCAGGATCAAATATATGCAGAGTACATTAATTTTGTGTAGAGGCTATACTAGAAATGGGTTCCCTCTTAACTGGTTCCACTAATATGGATTTCTGTGTGTGGCCTTCCCCATCAGAAGGTAATCTTAGAAAAACCATCCAATTAGTCAAACTATGAAATTAAGGAGTGAGAAAAGCAGCTGGGAAATGAGAGAAAATGGGACAGAAGTTTAAAAGAACTGTATTTATTATTTTATATGAAATAAATATTTATTTAATTAGGAATAGATCCAATTTAAATGATCCATCTGCTAAACAAGTTCTTAGAATCATCCATTCAACTTTACATAAAATCCAGTTAATTCTCCTTTTATTCTTCTCAGAGAGAGATCCCAGCAAGTAATACAAAATGAAAGTTATCTTCAGAACCAGTTGACTAACTGAAAGTCACTGGAATAATTCTTCTGGTTTAACTCACTGAGCCAGAATGCTAACATTATTTAAACATATTGTTTTCTATTTATTCCAGGATTTTTTTAAATCCCAAAGCTATAACAAGTGTGTAATTTACCAGAGAAAATGAA
>SJYC01064637.1:0-18857 GCA_006408675.1 Madoqua kirkii | reverse complement strand
GTACTGGCAGTGGTAAGTGAATATTTAACATTGCTTCATAGTTTCATTATTTTTTCTCATTAAGTAGAATATAGTTTATGACCCTCAAACTTCACATTTTAGAAAAGAGTTGGTGATGGTCTCAGAATGTCCTTTCATTATTCCTCCATTTTTAATCATTCTTTTGCTTTAAGATCTGCAACAACTCCTTATTTGGAATTTCTCCAGACAAAGAGGAAACAAAGCTCCAATAATAAAGATAAACAGGCACAGTGTTTTTTTCTGATGGTCTGTCTGACTCAAACGAAGATTGATCATCTCTAAGTTAACAGGGGTAGAGGGGATACAGGTTCTTGCTAATCTGCCTGGAAAACCAGTTTATTTTCTTTAGTTTCTGCAAATCCCTCTTAGGTATCTGGTAATAAGGAATTTCTTAAGTGTTATCCCCAATTTCATATTTGTTAGTTGTTTCTTAAAACAGTACCATAGCTAGGGATGAAACAAACTAGTCATGTTGGGTTACGAATCTATTAACATTTCAAATAATTGATTTGGCAGGTTACTTAATATTCTTATGGTAAATCACCCAAAAGTGATTAGGTACCTGCAAAGTGGGACTTAGTCTTTCCAAAATAAGATAGATGCATGCATGAGCCATGACTAAGTTAAAGAAAACATATTTAGCTTTATGAAAATGCCAAATTTAGAAATTCCCCGAAACAGAACAAAGGCAATATATTGACCCAAATCTAACAGGGTTACAAATTTCAACTCGTCTTTAAAAAGCACAAGCCACATGATGTATAATAATTTTCTTCATGAATTTACATCAGTCACTACCCAGCATGGCATATTCTTTTATCCTATGAGTTACAGTTGGTCATTCTCTCTTCTCCAAAGTTACATACACTTCAGCTCGCATACATCCCTAAAAGCCACTTTATTCAGAGCTAGATTCAACTTCGGCAGCATTATATATACAGGAGATGAAAAATTACATACACACTGGCTAAAACTAGAACAGATCAGACCTAGGGGACAATATCCAGGCATGCTAATGGAGTTTAAAATGCCCCAAACACCACAATCGCGCCGGTAGTTATGGGCTGTCATGCTGAAAGGCGAAGCTACCCGAACAGTGCAGCAACTCCTGTCCTAGGCTCCTATTTACTTAGGAGACTTCAGCAGAACCAAGCTTGCCAAGCTCTCGCATTCAGACTCTGAAGGGACCCAAGCAGCAAGAAGAACGCCTGAGGCACTCCAAGGAAGCCTGCCCAGAAATGGAGGAGCCGGCGCCCACTCGGGTCGGTTCCGCCCTCCGCCCGCCTATGCGTGAGCCTATGGGGCCTTGGTCATACCCACCCCAGCCTGGGAGACGGACGAAAGATTCTTGTCTCAACTTCCTTCGACCGTTTAGGAGCTAGGAGAGGCAAGAGGGAGGAATCTCGGTGATGCAAAAAGAACGTCTTTTGCAGCCCAGTAGAGAAGGCGCTGTATATGCGAGTGGGGGAGGGGGGTAGAGGGGCTGAGAGAGAGAAACTGAATGTCTTGGAAACCCAAGCTCCTTTAGAATTTGTGTGACCCTGTATCGAATGCCAGATAAGTGAACTCTCATGGTACTTTTGCTAGTAATCAATGTTTCCCCTGCAGTCACCGTTTGATTTATTGCTTTCTCGCTCCTTCTATCTCCTAAAGTTATTTCTCTCTGGTTTCAGCTAGACTTCTTTCTTTAATGATAGAAAAGGTTCTGATTTAGTGTTTCTTCAAGGACTGGTCATCTTTTCAGTAAATCCACAAAACCTCCTCGTCTACTATTTCTTAAAATCTCCGCAGCTCCAATTTAGTGCAAGGTTGCTTTACCTGCACTTTCTGTGCACCGCCCCCTCAGGACCCCCTCCCCTTTCCTTAGCGGCCTGGAACAGTTCTCTGGGTGGAGGTCGGTGGTCTCAACGGTTTGGGAGCGTTGGAGCGGAGGAGCTGGGGAGAAGCACTTGGGTAGGCTGGTCGGTGCTGGAAACAGCGCGTTTCCTCTGCGGGGCTAAGAGGTCGAGGGCTGGGGTTTCGGACTTACCAGAGCAGTTCCAGCCGGTGGGCGTTTGGCAGTCACTTAAGGAGGTAGGGAAAGCTGCGAGCTTCACCGGGCGGGCTACGATGAGCAGCATCACCGGCAGCAGCAGCAGCCAGCAAAAGCCCTCACAAAGTGTCCAGCTGCTGCACTGCCGCGGGGACTCCCACAGCACCATGACTAGTTTGCGCAACTCTGCAGCAGCAAACGGCTTCGGGAGAACACAAGATCGCGGGGGTCAGGCAGCGGGCTACTGAGCATCCCGCGGACGGCGGCAGCAAAGGCGGCGGCGGTGGCAGTGGCACCTGATGGGGAAGCAGTAGCCAAACCCGCGCATGATCTCCAGAGTTTCAGCAACATCCAGTGACCCGGCTCAGCCCCGGGAGCGAGAGGGTCGTCCACGGAAAAGCTGCGCCGGGGACGCGGGAAGCTGCTGCCATAAGCAGAGGACTCTGGTAAGCCAGGACAGCAAGAGGAGACCGAAGTCCAGAGAGCAGATGAGAGGAGCCCGAAGAGGCTGGGTGGAGGGAGAGTCAAAGCGCCCCGCAGCCTAGCAGCCGCCTCTCGCGCTCTGCTGCCCGCATCCCTCTGGCGTTTGGGAAGCAGCAGGTCCTTAGCCCGCCCGGGATCACGTGGGAACTGGCAGTCGGGCGTTGATTGGCTGAGCGGGATGCAGGTCCCGGGAGGGAGGGGTCGGCGAGGAGGTGCTAGGAGGAGACGACGGCGGATGCCACAGATGGGCTAGCTCACCAGGCGCTGGCCCGAGTGGGGCAAGGCGGGGATGGCTCGAGTGAGAATTGGGGCTGCAGGGCAGGAGACTCCCTCACCTTTAAATACCACCTGCTGTTTCACTCTCTGCCCCAGGACGCCCCCTACCGAGCGCTGAGTCAGATCTAGCGCCCCTCTTCCGTGCGTGACCCCCGGCTGCTAGCGCCCGCCGCGGTTGGGTGGCGTCTGTTGGAGCTGGAGCTGGCGAGGGTGGAGATGGCTGAGGAGCGGTCGCAGCAGACAGGAGAGGGGAAAGCGGGCAGCGAGGAAAGCGTCCTGCTGGCGCCCGGCGCTCCAGCGTGCAGGAGCGCGCCTCCTGGCTGTGACGGGATACAGGCTGGGAATATCGCCGCGGAGAGCCCACGGACGTTTCTCTAGGGAGTAGCAGCAAGCGGGAGAGGGTGAGAGGCGGTGGTGTGAGAACAGCTCAGGCTGGCCTGGAAGCAGCAGCCGTTCCCACAGAAGCCTGCGAACCTAAGGCTGTTCGCCAAGCTGCCTCAACCAGCCAACCAGGCTCACCCAGCTCGCTTCTCTCTCTACTCCCTTCCCTGGTCCCCTGAAACTCCGAGTCTACCCGAGGAGCTGGAGATTTGAAAGCCCTCTCCCCACCACACACTCTTCTCCAGCCGGTAGCCTGTTTGTGTGGCTGCCTGGGAGGTGCGGGCAAATGTATTTCGGAGGTCAGGATGGGTTGGGACAAGCGGTCAGAGGGAGGAAGGAAAAGCTGTTCTCTGCATCAGCCACGGCGGACTGCCAGGAGCATCCGCGGGTTGCGGCATCTGAGAAGAGCGGCTCCCTTCGGCGGCGCGGGTAGTGGTCCTCCGAGCTTTCCGCGGGTCTCTACCGGCTCTCCAGTGACCTGGAGGTGGCAAGGAGGTCTCATTCGGCGAGTCTCTGGTTCTGCGCCTTTCATTCTCCGGCCCCAACTAGCGCCAGCAAACGGCGTGGTGAGACCCGCGGTTCGTCTGCTGCATTCTTCATGCAGTTAGACAACACTCTTTAGCCTAATGGCATTTTGGTCTCTAGTAACGAACGGGACCGGAGTTTCCTGGGACAAGGATGCAGAGGAGCATTTTCCTCTCGTGACCCGGGTGGTCGTTGCACAGTGATTTCAATGAGTTTTCTGTGTGATCATTCAGTGTTTCTATTCTGTGTGGTTGTTCTGAGATTCAGGATTATTTTTCCCTATTCTCTTCCCTTACACCCTCCTTTCTCTTTCTCTTCCTCCGCTCCTTCATTTCTTCCTTCTCTTCCTTCTTCCCTGCCTTCCTCCCTTCCTCTCGCTTCTTTTATGTTTTTCCTTCTCTATCTTTTTTTCAAGAACCCTCATCGCCTCCTTTATTTTTCTCTTAAACCTCACCTTTCTGTCTCTCCTATGTCCCCTGAATTTAGAGGAACATTGCGTGAGAGCGCCTCGCAGGCAATTAGTGTCCATTCTCAATCACTTAAAAGAGACACCAATACACTTTGAAAACAGGGACTATCTATCCTTTGCAGTACCACCCGAAAAACAAATTGTACCCGAGCTATCCTTTTAAGTACTTTAACCTTCCACCTCCTCCCACTTCCATGCTTTTTAACTTCTCCTTTGAGAGGTGTGATCGTGCAACACCTCAGTGCCTCAAAGAAATCTTTTTTTTTTCCCTTTATCCTGTGTGAAACCCATCCCTTTATCTTACATCTCCGCCTCCGCCCCGAGATCCTTCTTCCCATCCCCCGTCCACCTCCAAAGATTTCTGAATCTGTGTGTCTGCTCCTAGTAATTAAGCAGCAGATCCCAGCATTCTAGTTGGTGGCATCGCCCTCCTTACTAAGACTCCATTAAAACAAATCAATTTGACCAGACGTTGGAGGCATCAGAAAATCGGCTTCTAGACAGTGCAGCTAAATTCTTTAAGGAAACAGAATACCTGTTAGGTAGAACTGCCAGCCAATATTGCAAAAACAAGGAATCGGAGATGTCCTTTCCCTGCACTTTTTCGGCAGAGAGGGCAACAGAGATACACGCCTAATGTAGATTAAGATTGAACACTCCCCAGTTCAAAGTGAGGGCATGTCATTTTCCATAGCAAGGCTGGTGTGGTAACTAATCAGGCTTATGAAAATAAGTCATGCTTGAAACTGAAGGCAAAGTCCTTCAAAGTGTTTACCCAGGAATTATGATAATGAAACAGGACCTGCTAGGGTATGAGTGCTTGGCTATAGAGGTAGGATTTTACAAAATCTCTTAGCCGAGTAAAACTGTTATTGAATTCTCTGCTAAGTAAATTTTTGGCATACTCTCTAATAATATGTACTCTTCCTAAGACATTTTGCCCAAAGTAACTTAAAACTCCAAAGGAGTAAATTACTGGTTGTGACTGGTTAACAAATGCAGTTGCTTCCACAGAGGTTCTTTAAATTATTAAACAGTTTGAAGCAAAGCCTTTCCAGTAGGAATGCTGTGATTTTGTTCAGCTTACTTTCTACTTAGTGCTGCAGTGCCACCAAGAAACAAATTCTGAAACTGGCAAGCACCACCAAGTGGCAGAAGAACATCATTCAGTGAACAGAGCATCATATTATTGAATATGTAAATAAAAATGTATACACTATTTAGCCTCATCATTAGTACCAAGGAAGTAGACTGGCCTTAATTTTTATGGCAGTGAAGACTGGATTAGTGATTGGATTAGTGCTTCAATTTTGCTTCCAAAAGGATCAAATACGTTTACTTATTAGAACTGAATTTAAAACTAGGTCTATGAATTTACTTGGTATAGTATATTATATGATTACTAGTAATGAAATCCAGCATATCATGCATTTGTAATACTTCTTATTTTAAAATTCTACACAAAATTTTCTTTCAATATTTCTGAGCTAAATCAGTTTATTTGTGGCATACATACTCTAGAATCAACTCAGAGTGGGTAAAATTAAGTTGCTATATTTTTAGGAAAGTAGCACAGAAAATATTTCCCCAGAAAACTTCTTTTAAAGTATTTTTCCCCAGATGGAAAAGACATCATTAAGAAGTGTGAGACAACTCAGAGCTTTAATGGGGGGGGGGTTTATTACAGAACAAGATGAATTTAGGATAAATAAACAAATCTGGAAAAATAAAGGCACACTGACAGTCAAAGATCAGACAGACTCTGTTTTGCTCTCTAATACTTTCTGGATGAACAGATGAGTCATGGTGGAGAGTTCTGACAAAATGTGGTCCACTGGAGAAATAAACGGCAAGCCACTTCAGTATTCTTGCCTTGAGAACCCCATGAGCTGCATGAAAAAGCAAAAAGATAGGATACTGAAAGAGGAACTCCCCAGTAGGTGCCCAATATGCTACTGGAGATCAGTGGAGAAATAACTTCAGAAAGAATGAAGAGATGGAGCCAAAGCAAAAACAACACCCAGTTGTGGCTGTGATTGGTGATGGAAGTAAAGTTTGATGCTGCAAGAACAATATTGCATAAGAAGCTGGAATGTTAGGTCCATGAATCAAGGCAATTTGGAAGATGTTAAACAGGAGATGGCAAGAGTGAACATCAAATACAGAATCAGTGAACTAAAATGGACTGGAATGGGTGAATTGAACTCAGATGACCATTATATCTACTACTGTGGGCAAGAATCCCTTAGAAGAAATGGAGTATCCATCATAGTCAGCAAAAGAGTCTGAAACACAGTACTTGGATGTAGTCTCAAAAGGCAAAGGAGAAATGGAAATATATACCCATTTGAATGCAGAGTTCCAAAGAATAGCAAGGAGAGATAAGAAAGCCTTCTTCAATGATCAATGCAAAGAAATAGAGGAAAACAATAGAATGGGAAAGACTAGAGATCTCTTCAAGAAAATTAGAGATACCAAGGGAACATTTCATGCAAAGATGGGCACAGTAAAGGACAGAAATGATATGGACCTAATAGAAGCAGAAGATATTAAGAATAGGTGGCAATAATACACAAAAGAACTATACAGAAAAGAACTTTATTACTCAGATAACCATGATAGTGTGATCACTCACCTAGAGCCTGACATCCTAGAATGTGAAGTCAAGTCGGCTTTCAGATGCATTACGACAAACAAAGCTAGTGGACGTGATGGAATTCCAGTTGAGCTATTTCAAATCCTAAAAGATGATGCCGTGAAAGTGTTGTACTCAATATACCAGCAAATTTGGAAAACTCAGCAGTGGCCACAAGACTGGTAAAGGTCAGTTTTCATCCCTATCCCAAAGAAAGGCAATGCCAAAGAATGCTCAAACTACCGCACAATTACACTCATCTCACACACTAGCAAAGTAATATTCAAAATTCTCCAAGCCAGGCTTCAACAGTACATGAACTCTGAACTTCCTGATATTCAAGCTAGATTTAGAAAAGGCAGAGGAACTGGAGATCAAATTGTCAACATCTGTGGATCATCAAAAAAGCAAGAGAGTTCCAGAAAAACATGTGCTTTACTGACTACGTCAGAGCCTTTGTGTGGATCACAATAAACTGTGGAAAATTCTTCAGGAGATGAGAATACCAGACCACCTGACTTGCCTCCTGAGAAATCTGTGTAAAGGTCAAGAAGCAACAGTTAGAACTGGACATGGAATAGCAAACTGGTTCTTAATTGGGAAGGAGTACATCAAGGTTGCATATTGTTACCCTGTTTATTTAACTTCTATGCAGGGTACATCATGTGAATTGCCAGGCTAGATGAAGCACAAGCTGGAATTAAGATTGCTGGGAGAAATATCAATAACCTCAGACATGCAGATGATACCACCTTTATGAAGATAGTGAAGAGGAACTAAATATCTTCTTGATGAAAGTGAAAAAGAGTGAAAAAGTTGGCTTAAAACTCAACAGTGAGAAAACTAAGATCATTCCACCCTGTCCCATCTCTTCATGGCAAATTGATGGGGAAATAATGGAAACAGTAAAAGACTTTATTTTGGGGGCTCCAAAATCACTGTAGATGTTGACTGAATCTATGAAATTAAAAGATGCTTGCTCCTTGGAAGCAAAACCATGACCAAGCTAGACAGCATATTAAAAAGCAGAGGTGTTACTTTGCCAATAAAGGTCCATCTTGTCAAAGCTATGGCTTTTCCACTGGTCATGTATGGATGGAAAGGCAATGAAAACCCAACCCAGTACTCTTTCTTGGAAAATCTCATGGATGGAGGAGTCTGGTAGGCTGCAGTCCATGGGGTCACACAGAGTTGGACACGACTGAAGCGACTTAGCAGCAGCAGCATGTATGGATGTGAGAGTTGGACTGTAAAGAAGGCTGAGTGCGAAAGAATTGAAGCTTTTGAGCTGTGGTGTTAGAGAAGATCCTTGAGAGTCTGTCCCTTGGACTGCAAGAAGATCCAACCAGTCCATCCTAAAGGAACTCAGTCCAGAATATTAATTGGAAGGACTGATGCTGAAGCTGAAACTCCCAATACTTTGGCTGCCTGATGAGAGGAACTGACATATTGGAAAAGACCCTGATGCTGGGAAAAATTGAAGGCAAGAGGAGAAGGGGATGACAGAGGATGAAATGGTCAGATGGCATCACAGACTCAATGGACATGAGTTTGAGTAACCTCTGGGAGTTGATGATGGAAAGGGAAGCCTGGCGTCCTGCAGTCCATGGGGTCGCAAAAAGTTGGACACAACTGAGTGAATGAACTGAATACTTTCTGATGTTTCAATAATGGTAAGATACGTGGTATGGTTTTTAGGTATCAAAACTTGTGTCATGCAGTAAGGAATATATTATTTTTGTTTAATCACCACAACACTGCCAGCATCCACCATGAGACAAGGAATGTTGTTATTCTTATTTTAGGGAAAAGGCATATGACTTTTAAAGCATCAAGCAGCTTGCCCCACTAACAAACTAGCTGTGGTACAGCAAAGACTCAACATAGTTCTGTCTGGTATCAGAGCTGAGATTTAAGTCCCTATATTCTCCCATATGGCTTGCCTCTTAGCCTCAGAGAATGGAAACCATATCTAGGAACATACCTTATCTCTCCATGCAGCCTCTTTGTCCTTTTAATGAAGAGCTAGTAAGACCCACACTCATTAAATCTCAACCATGAGTAGTAAGATCCAGTGGTTTCTAGATCTGTAATTCATACTTGAAATTAATATGAGTTACTTAGGAAGCTTTTTAGAAGATAGACAAATTCTAGGCCCCATTAGCATGGATTCTAATTCAGAAAGTTTACCAATTCTGGTGTTCTACTGTTGAATCTATATTTTAATATTCATTTTTGTAAACTAAGGTACTGTCTACCCCTCTATGAGAAGTGAAACAATGTCTGGATTCTTGCTTAGTTTTCATAAGACTTTTGGCACAGAGTATTCTAAAACAGGAGAAAGGCTTATACTCCATGAGCAGATGAACTGTTGTACATTACCTGACTATCTATCATTAAGTATTGAATTTCCACATGAACATGTTTACCAAATATGCATTAAGCTTCTAATATAGCTGACTTACTAACCTTGTGATATAGATTGTTTCCTCATTTGTAAAATTTAGGTAATAATAATACCTATCTCCTAGGGTTCTTTTGAAATTTAAGAGAGATATAATGTATAATTTAACTGCAATGGCCATGGGAAGAGTACTTGTATACATGGATGAAGGTGAAGGTGAAGTCGCTCAGTCATGTCCGACTCTTTGCGACCCCGTGGACTGTAGCCTACCAGACTCTTCTGTCCATGAGATTCTCCAGGCAAGAATACTGGAGTGGGTTGCCATTTCCTTCTCCAGGGGATCTTCCCGACCCAGGGATCGAACCCAGGTCTCCCGCATTAGAGGCAGCTGCTTTAACCTCTGAGCCACCAGTGAAGCTCATATAAATGGATGAATGAATACATATTTGTGTATATAGTTATATGCATATATATTGTAATTAAGGATATATAGTTCATATATGTATGATATCAAAATATATAATATTTTGATTTGATAATGAAGTAGAGTGTCATTTTCAAATCTAACTCAATACCTTAACACATTTTCCCTTAGTTTATAGCCTATCTCAGATCAGTAGATAATGTCCCAAATCATTATTCCCTCAGTTTTGTGATAATTTATTAACATGAAAATGTATATTATTAATAAGTAATAAATATATTGACATTTAGTGTTCAATTTATAGGTCAACTGCTATCAACAGTGTTTCATAGAAGTTGTCTTCATTTCTGGTTGATTTTTTTTTTTTACCTGAGAGTAATTAAATTTGCTATTTTCCACCCTTTGCCACATTCTGTTAATGATGCATAAATAATAAGCAATAATTTAAAGAAACAATTTTATAATAGAAAGTTTTCTCTGTCCCTCATCAATTCCTGTGTCTTTAATTATTTTTGATAAATTGAAACATAGAAACATTGAAACATATTTTTCAAATTCAGCACTAGTGAAGTAGTTTATTTCCTCTTAGGGCAGTGAGACCTAGCCATGAATGTACATTGTAATCACCTGGGGAATTAAAGAATACTGCTGCAGAATCTCCACTTCAAAATTTGATATCTCTGGCGGTTAAGCAGAGGCATCATATATATACATATATACTGGTAATTGTAATGCATAGCCTTTGTTGATAACCGCTGTGCTGGGAAGTGAATCAATGGGCATTTCCAAGTTTTATCAGGTTGAAGAGTGATTTTTTCACTTAAAAATTTTAAGATAAACATCTCATGAAAGCTACTCCTTGATTAAGATACTTAACAAAAGGAGAATACAGCAGTTCATGTTTGTCACTAGTTTGCAAATAGTTTGGGAAAAAGAAAACACTCATTTGAAAAGAGCTAGATATACAAAGCACTGGGGCTTGCCAGGTGACACTATTGGTAAAAAACAAAAACAAAAACAAAAACACAAAAAAACCCTCCTCCTGCCAATGCAGAGACTTAAGAGACGCAGATTCGAGCTCTAGGTCAGGGAGATCCACTGAAGAAGGATATAGCAACCCACTCGAGTATTCTTGCCTGGAGAGAGCCCATGGACAGAGGAGCCTGGTGGACTGCAGCCCACTGGGTCATGAAAAGTAGGACAGAACTGAAGTGACTTAGTATGCACAGATATACAAAGCAGTAGGCACCTCAATACATTTTCATGTCTTTTTATTTACAGATTCAAAACAGTTTGCCACTGCTATTTAATTTAATCACAGCCTTATCTTAAAGTTTACTTTGATACTGTTCTTCAAATCATGATTTTGTTTTTCTTTTTTGCAATCAGAAACAGAAGTTTGAGTCATTTTGGATAAAACTGCTTTTCATGTCTGTCTTTGGCTACCAGTGGCTTTTACTGAACTCAGTTAGAAGTTACTAAAGCCAGGAGTTCTTCCAGTTTGTGTTATTAGTATCATTTCTCCCTCTGTTATCTGTAACACTGATGTTGTCTGTAGCCAGTTGTTTTTGCTTTGGGGTTCCCTCTGCCTCAAGTTACTTGTTAGTGGCAGAGCAAGTCACTCAAGATCTGATGTTCTCAACCATTTTGCTGCTCCTTTTACCCAAATGTTTCTCCCCTGCCTTGTTCCCCAAGAAAGAAAGAAAAAAAAAAAAAAAAGGAAGGGACAAGGCTTCTGCCATGAAATAAATTTGGAAAAGACTTCCTGTTAACACTGCTCAGCCCTCTTAGTTTCACAATACATATTTGCAGTAAAGGCTCTGAAGAGCCTTGCAGTAAAATCAGACCAAACACATCAAATAAAACTAAACACCTGTTTAACTTTATTGAACTCAGATGTTCTAATAGTATTTGATCATGGGATCCCTTTTAGCAAAAACAAACAAACAAACACAACAGTAAACTACAGCAATAGATTTCTAGGTCTTATACCATTAGTAACAATAGTCTAGAGGAATGGAGCTTAAAAAAATGGTGTCAGAGTGTTAAATGAGAAAGATAATCATTCCCTTTGATTTTGCTTTTCACAGAAACAGTACTAAAGTCAGATCATAGAGGGTAAATATTCCCTAATCTCTCCTGTATCTTTGGTTGACAAGGATATGATTTTCCCTGTCATCACAAATATGTTGAGAAGATGATTAAAATGTCAGCCCTACCATGTTACAACCTTTAAAATTTTTCCTCAATTTTGTTTGATATAAACTCAAAATAAACTCTAATATACTTAGCAGTGATTGTGACATCACTGATACAGATTGTCTGATAATACTACTTTCTGAAAAGCTATATCTCACATTGTTTAACGTGCTGCTGCTGCTGCTGCTGCTGCTGCTGCTGCTGCTGCATCACTTCAGTCGTGTCTGACTCTGTGCGACCCCATAGATGGCAGCCCAGCAGGCTCCCTCATCCCTGGGACTCTCCAGGCAAGAACACTGGAGTGGGTTGCCACTTCCTTCTCCAATGCATGAAAATGAAAGTGAAGTCACTCAGTCGTGTCCAAGTGAGTGATTCGCGACCTCATGGACTGCAGCCTACCAGGCTCCTCCGTCCATGAGATTTTCCAGGCAAGAGTACTGGAGTGGGGTGCCATTGCCTTCTCCGGTTTAACATGTTAGAAATGTTTAAACAGAACATTTCACAAGATTTTAAAAAGAATTTAATTGACTTTTTTACACCTCTATACTTATCTCTTTGCTTTGCAGCAAAAATCTGGACACTTAGCTGCTCCCTAGATATTATTAGAGCTTATGGTATAATGGTAAGACAAGACTATACAACAGGGTCCAGGCATGTATATATACATGAGCTGGAGTCTTTGCCCTGACACTTACAAGCTGACTGTCCTTGGGCAAGTTACTTGCTTTTCTATGCCTTGGTTTTCTGTGTTGGTCAGAGTTCATCATTTGAGTTACAAAGAAATGACTTTTTTACACCTCTATACTTATCTCTTTGCTTTGCAGCAAAAATCTGGACACTTGCTGCTCCCTAGATATTATTAGAGCTTATGGTATAATGGTAAGACAAGACTATACAACAGGGTCCAGGCATGTATATATACATGAGCTGGAGTCTTTGCCCTGACACTTACAAGCTGACTGTCCTTGGGCAAGTTACTTGCTTTTCTATGCCTTGGTTTTCTGTGTTGGTCAGAGTTCATCATTTGAGTTACAAAGAAACATAGCCTATTATAAGAGAGAGAATGTGTTTTGGAGCTCTAGCAGAGAAAGGAGTCAGGCTATAGGAAGGACTGAAATCTATAAATAGGAAGTCATCCAGAAATTAAGGTAGATGGTCATTTTATCTTTCTGGGGCAGCATCTTCTTTTTCTCTTTCTTTTTTTTCCTCTGTCTTTAGCTATTTCCACTCTTCTTCCTCCCCAAACCAGTTTTATGTGCAATTCTGACATCCCCATCTCAGAGGTGAGTGTTTATAAACTGTATTTTACTGCATTAGATGTTTGTGTGTTACATATGGATTATTATGAAATTGTATATACTTTAAATTTTAACGTATCTAATAATGGAGAAGAGATGTCTCTATGGAAAATTATTTAATCACTATAAAACTAGCTTATTTTTTAGCTTATGTAAATTCTCCAATTTACTTTTTATAAATCCTGATTTTCATATGTAAGATTTGCTTCTTTTTTCACCAAAATAATTAGTCAAATAATATTGAATTTCAAAGGTCTTTAATTTCAGCTCAAGAGCATCATTCTTTGTCCACATATACCCCAAGGATGTATCAAAATGTTTATATGTAGTTGACATTCAGTGGATGATTTTAAATTAAATTAAAATGCTAAAGCTAACCATATTAATCAACACACTCTAAAAAGAATGCACCAGGAAAGTTAGTAAAAATCACCTTATAATAACCTGGAAGTTCTATGTAGACCTTTTTGTTGTTGTTACAGTTTAGTTTCTATGTCTGACTCTTTTGCAACCCTATGGACTGCAGCCTGCCAGGCTCCTCTGTCCATGGGATTCTCCAGGCAAGAATACTGGAGTGGGTTGCCATTTCCTTCTCCAAGGGATCTTTTAGACCCAAAGATTAAACCTACCTCTCCTGCTTGGCCTGTGGATTCCTTACCACTGAGCCACTTGGAAATACATTTTGTCATTGTTTTTGTTTTCTCTGCCACACCGGTTGTGGGATGTGGAATCTTAGTTCCCCTTGCAGGGATTGAACCCGGGTCCTTGACAGTCAGAGTACAGAGTCCTTATCACTGGACCAACAGAGGATTCCTGGTAACACTTATTTTGGATTAAAAAATCCAGTATTGAAAAGGTGATGTTTGAACACATCAGGGAGCACCTCAGCAATGGCTGATGGTGTTGTATTCCTAGGTGTTCCCTCAAGAGTGGTCATTAGTCACAATGCTTTATGTAGGCAGAACTTTATTCATGGTCTCCGCCTATAATTGTGACTTTATTTTTCACTCCCTTTGTATTTATCATTGCTTCAAGTCAGGAGACCCAATTCTTCAGATCAGAAAACAAAATAAAAATTGTCTGGATGTGAAGCTTGAGATTTTCAACGATATGAGCAAAGAGAGTGGAAGTTAACCAGCAGGTGATTTTTGGGAGCCTCTCACACACACATATGTGTGTGTAAACATATTCTACTGCTAAGTCGCTTCAGTCATGTCCGACTCAGTGTGACCCCAGAGATGGCAGCCCACCAGGCTGCCCTGTCTCTGGGATTCTCCAGGCAAGAACACTGGAGTGGATTGCCATTTCCTTCTCCAATGCATGAACGTGAAAAGTGAAAGTGAAGTCGCTCAATTATGTCTGACTCTTAGCGACCCATGGACTGCAGCCCACCAGGCTCCTCCATCCATGGGATTTTCCAGGCAAGCGTGCTAGAGTGGAGTGCCATTGCCTTCTCCAGTGTAACCATATACATATATGTAAATATTATACATGTGTATATGTGTTTGTGTGCATGTATACATTTACATATGATGAACAATTCAAATTATGAAGAGATTGTACACAGTCATCATCCCTTTCTAACCTCCAGGTCTTCTTATTCCACAGAAGTAACTGTTATTGTTAAATTTTTAAATCCCTTCTAGATTTCTCCAGGCATATATTCTCTCTCTCTCACATTAAATATACAGACTCATTTAAAAGTATGCTGAGTACAGTGATCTTCCACTTTTTACGCATATATATGTATATACATATATATATATAAGAGGAATCAAAATATAAATTTTAATATAAATGTAAATGGGCACTGTTGCGCTTTAGCTGCTAAGTCTTGTCCGACTCTTTTGCAGCCCCATGTACGTACCCCACTAGCTCCTCTGTCCATGAGATTTCCCAGGCGAGAATATGGGAATGGGCTCTCATTCCCTTCACCAGGGGATCTTCCTGATCCAGGGGTTGAACCTTTGTCTAGCATATTGGCAGGCGGATTCTTTACCACTGCGCCACCAAGGAAGCCCATTAACAGGCATCAGCTCAGTTCAGTCACTCAGTCATTTCCGACTATTTGCAACCCCATGGACTGCAGCACGCCAGGCCTCCTTGTCCATCACCAGCTCCCGGCTGCTGCTGCTGCTAAGTCACTTCAGTCATGTCTGACTCTGTGCAACCCCATAGATGGCAGCCACCAGGCTCCCCCATCCCTGGGATTCTCCAGGCAAGAACACTGGAGTGGGTTGCCATTTCCTTCTCCAATGCATGAAAGTGAAGAGTGGAAGTGAAGTCACTCAGTCTACCCCATGGACTGCAGCCTTCCAGGCACCTCCGTCCATGGGATTCTCCAGGCAAGAGTACTGGAGTGGGGTGCCATTGCCTTCTCCCCACCAACTCCTGGAGTTTACCCAAACTCATGTCTATTGAGTCAGTGATGCCATCCAACCATTTCATCCTCTGTCATCCCCTTCTCCTCCTGCCTTCAATCTCAGGCATAAACACGTATAAATTTATATAGGCATATACCTTGGAGATATTGTGGCTTTGGTTCCAAAACACCACAGTAAAGAAAATACCGCAATAAATAGAATTACACTTTTTTTTTTTTTTGGTTTCTCAGTGCTTGTAAAGTAATGATTACATTATGCTGTAATCTTTTAAGTGCAATATGTTACGTTTAAAAAAGTTATGTTATTACTTTAATTAAAAAGTATTTTATTGCTAAAAAGTCTTAACCAACATCTGAGCCTTTTATGCATCATTTTTTGCAATAGTAACAACAAAGATCACTAATTACAAAGCACCAAAGTGAAACTGAAAGTCATGTCTGTCAGGACTCTTTGCAACCCCATGGACTATAGCCTGCCAGGCTTCTCTGTCCATGGTATTTTCCAGGCCAGAATGCTGGGGTGGGTAGTCTTTCCCTTCTCCAAGGGATCTTTCCAACCAAGGGTTCAAACCCAGGTCTCCCTCATTGCAGGTGAATTCTTTACCATATGAGCCACCAAGGAAGCCCAAGAATACTGGAGTGGGTAGCTTATCTGTTCTCCAGCGGATCTTCCATAGCCAGGAATTGAACTGGTATATCCAGCATTGCAGGCAGATTCTTTACCAACTGAGCTACCAGGGAAGGCCCACAAAGCCCAAAACAAATAAATAATAATGAAAAGTTATGATATAATGTGAGAAATACCAATGTGTGACACAGAGACATGAAGCGAGCAAGTGCTGTTGAAAGAAATGGCACTTCAGAGACCTGTCACAAATTTTCAATTTGTAAAAAATGCAGTGTCTATGAAGTGTAAAAAAGTGAAGAACAATAAAATGAGGTATGCTTGTTTAAATAAATTTTTGTGTATTTATATGTGCATGCATGTTTGTTATCCTTTGATTTATAAATGGTTTTTAGGGCTTTTATCATATAAATTGTTCTATTTCTTGCTTTATTTATTTATTAAACACAAGGAGAGCTACTTCATTTAGCTGGGTAGAATTCCATATTGAATGTCTCATAATTTATTCAGTGCATTATTTACAGACATTTATTTTATTTTATTTACTAACTAAAATTAATGCTGCATTGATATATAACCTGCTGTCTTTTCAACAAGAATGTCTACCTCATTCCCCAGTAAAGAGACTAAAGGCCACAGTGAGAGTATAAGTATGCTTTTAGGTGAAAATACTGAGATAGCTAGCAAACAAAGTGTTACATTTTGTTCTTAACTGTTCTCAATGAGTAATGCACTTAACCTAACTGTGTGTTAGTGTCTCCGTCCTGTCCTACTCTTTGTGACCCACCTCGACAAGCCTGCCAGGCTCTTATGTCCATGGAATTCTCCAGGCAAGAACACTGGAGTGGGTAGCCATTCCCTTGACCAGGGGATCTTTCCAACTTAGGGACTGAACCCAGGTCTCCTATATTGCAGGCAGATCCTTTACCACATGAGTGACATCTCAGCTGTCAATACTGTGTATTAACAAATCACTCTTAATTGAAGAGCAAGATATAAGTTTATTATTAAATCACTGTATATATGATATTTTATACCCTTTTACATGTAGACTAATGAATCCCAGAAGATTAGTAAACTTTAGAAGATAGGGCCTATGCACTTTAAACATGATTAAATCATTTTGTCTGGAGTAAAAGTTAAGGGTTTTTCGTAATAACTCATTACATATTTGAAATTTTGAGCTATAATTTACCCTTATTAAATAAAATAATAATTCAGACATTTTAAACATCTTTTTAAAGAGTTTTGTAACTGATTTATATGTCTTTGAGATATCTGTGATACATGATGCCTTGTATAGATAGGGAGAGAAACAATATCATTGGTGAGTATGGAAAAAGCCAATGCTAATTTTATGACCAAATAATTGTTTTGGTAGGTCAACTTTTTAATTATGTATTAGTGTTAATGTTAATCATATTTACATGCACTTGCTTTTTACAAATGTGTTTAAATAATTATCATTCTTACAACATAAGTATTTTTATTGCCATTGTAGTGGTCAGGAAATTAATATTAAAAGACTTATCCAATGCTTTCCAATTTAAGATTCAATGCTCTTTAAGAATGACCTCACTTTTTGAGCTGTCAAGACAACTACCAAAAACTATAAGAAAGCTTTTATAGTTAGACTACGTGGATTGTAAACATCAGTTTTTTAAACTGTTATTATAAGGTAAGTGATTGCTTCCTTGTTGCACACACGTTCACTTACTTGCAACGTTGTACTGGAAATGGATGCTAATAACTTGCATTTGGCTGGTGTTTTAATGCAGTAGAATGACACATTTCTTAATTGCATATCACTTAGGATGGTCTAGCATTTAGAAGAAAGCTCTGTTCAGAGGCATTGCACACATGACTGGGAGGATATTGTGGTGAAAAGATATCAATGATAGCTCCATTAATGTTTAGCTTATACCTGCATCTAATGGGTACTAATGCATCTTACATGACATATGTGAAGATAAATTTACAGCTTTAATAGGTTTACAGTCCATAAAAATAACCTATTTCTCTAACAAGTTCTACTTCTCTAATAAAACATTGTCTTCCCAGTGTCCTTTGATTGAAAGGTAAGGAGATAGATGCTGCTGCTTTTATTGACATAGCAGCAAAATGCCCTTATCTTGGTGTTCCTTACATATTTGTATTACACATAACACATTAAGAATGTTGCCATTTTGTACATTTCACAAAGAGGTATATTTTAGGAACATTATCTGCCTGGAGCCATAGGCCATTGTAGTTCAATTTTTAAATGTTATTTGTTTTTCCTCCACTTTATTTCGGAGAAGATAAAAGACAAATTTAAGTGAGTTGATCTGTCATTAGATATCTCTGAAATAGTGCACATGAGGTGGCAGTCAGTTCAATCATTTAAAAATCTGACTTCTCTAGATATATTGAAAATTATTTAAATCATAGATTCCTGTTCTAAAAATTGCTTACCATATGTTATAAATGCATGAAGGTCTAAATACTGTTAATTCAAATGCAAAATCATCTTAAATGTATTGTTTCCCCATTTTAGCATTATAATGATAGCCCTGTGTAAAAAGTCTTCTGAAATCTCATTAATTTCATTACCTATTTCACTGTGGAATTCTAGGTTTTTTTCTGTTAATATATATCATTTGTACTTATATTTTTGAGGCCCAAATAACTGAGAAGTGGTTAAAAGATAAGGTTCTTCCAGA
>SJYC01064634.1:0-22351 GCA_006408675.1 Madoqua kirkii | reverse complement strand
GACGCTTATCTTTTTAAAAGTTACTTAAAAATTAAAAGAAAAAAATAATGTGACATTTCTACTTTATAGTTTCTGACAGGTCACCTATTTGTCTTTAGAAAAATGAGAGAACTAAGCAGAATTCTTAACTATAACCCTTAAAAATGTGTAGTTAACTACTCAGATTGTATCAGCAAAGAGAGACAGCATCCCTTTCTATAGGTCTAGCTCAGTGCTTCATTCGCATGCTTCCTTAGAAGAGCAAGCTGCCCTGGATAATGCAAAAAAATGGTAGCTTCACCATTTAAAGTTGTTAAAGTTGAAAAAAAAATTCAAGGATTTTATCTTCTTCTGCTGAATATCTTAATAGTATTAGGATGAAAGAGGTTTGTTTTTGAGGTTAATTTCTTTTTTCTTCTTAAAGCATAAAATCTGAACAGATGGGAATCACAGATTCGGCTTAGTGAGAACTGAAGTTGTTTCATACACTTTTTGTTTTTGTCTTTAGAAACAAAACCCAACAGCATTAATTTAGCCTGGATCTTACAATACTAGTATTGTCCATCATCGCTCAATGATAGAGTGTAAACTGCAGCTGTAGATTCAGCATCTAGGCCTTTGTTGTATTTTTCAAGAAGCCATTAACAGGGCTTCTTTTTTGGTTTAGGATTGCCCACCCCCCTTTTTTATTTGCATGTGCTCTTTCAACAAAATACTTATGTTGTTAAAAGCTGGCATCAGCATTAAGAAGGATACTTAAACTATTTTTGAAATTAAACTTGAATTAACTCCAAGTTATCTCCTGTTTCCTTAAGACAGAGGGAAGAAAAGATTATGTGTTGTTAAATTTAGGATTATATTTATTGGCAGATATTTGTAAACTTCTGTCTTGTTAGTGACTAGTAGGTTGTAAAAGATTTCTGTTATTTCCCTTCTTGCTGGGTAAATCATTGTAATTAAGTCTCAGAATGTCTCCTATATGAGATGTGATACAACTTAGAATCTCCTGTGTTCTCATTTGCCAAAAATGTGTTTTATATCCTTACACTTTGAGAGTCTTTCTCAATATATCTCAAGATATTTAGGACATTAATTAGAGATATGAAAATGTTCAATGGTATCTCTCACAGTCCTTTTATGAGCAATAATCATATATTCATTCATCAGGCAATACAAATTGTTACCTCATAGAATTTTAGAGCACACCTAAAACACAGAGTTCATGTAATATCCCCCCTTGGTTTTCAGATGAGGCACCATAGGTCCAGGTAGGTTAAGTGAGCATTTGCAGGTCACCTACCTGCTCAGTAAGAAAGCCTTGACGAGACCACTGAATGTCAATACAGTCTATGCTTTGAGATCTCAGAAGGGTTCTCAGTGGATTTGATCCCTTTGTTGTTGCTTTTTCACCTGATACACAACTACATCCATCCTGTTTGACACTTACTTATGTTAGTTATATAACCTACAATTCATCCATTGCATGAAAGCAGAATAAAGCCATTCGTACATGCCAAAGTTAAAGCACACTTTGGACAATACATTTTATTGTGTTTTGTGAACAAGGACATTTAAAGGTTCATATCCTGTGAGCTAAGAGCTCGTGTATACCTCTCAAACTTGAAAAGAAAACTTCTAAGAAAAGAGGAAATTCTTGAATATTTCTTATGTCAATTTGTTGTGTTATCCTTTTTACTCATTATGTTGAAGTATTTAGTTATTTATAGTTTATAATCACTTATTCAGACTTCTGGATACAATGCTACATTTTTTTACCTGACTCAGTCAAGAAAAACAAACTTGGATTAATCTTAATGAGATTCATTAATTCTGAATGATGCTTACAAATTTGTCACTGGCTTCGATGTTTTGATAAAAGGACTTTTATTTTTAGTTTCCACCTCTATAAAGACAATATATTCTTTATTGTGACTATAAAGCAATTGCAAAGAGCAGAACCACCATAATAAGAATTAAATCAATTTCTAATTCTGGGATACTGAAAGTGAAGCTCTGAATTCTAAAGGATTCTTTGTCATTGTTGTACCAGTCATGTCAAATTCTTTGCAACACCATGGATTGCAGCTCTCTAGGCCTCCCTGTCCTTCACCATCTCCTAGAGTTTGCCCAAGTTCATGTTCATGGCATCAGTGACATAATTTTATTTACCACTTTACCTTGTGTATCTTTTAACAAATTTTATTTATTCATTGTATGGGCTTTTCTCTAGCTGCAGTGAGTAGGGGCTGCTCTCTAGCTGAGATGCATGGACTTCTCTTTGTGGCAGCTTCTCTTGTTGCTGAGCACAGACTTTAAAGCGTTGGGGCTTCAGTAGTTGTGACCTCCGGGTTCTAGAGCACAGGTTCAGTGGTTATAGCACACCGACTTAGTTGTTCTGCTGCATGTGGGATCTTCCTGGACCAGTGATTGAATCCATGTTTCCTGCATTGGCAGATGGATTCTTTACTGAGTCACCAGGGAAGCCCTACCCTATGTATTGTATTATCACTTTAGTAAACACAATCATATATATGTATTTATATAAATAGATATCTTCTTATAGAGTTCTATCTATAGAAAGATTCTCTCTCTGTATGTTACTGACTCTGCTCACTGCTCAAGAGGCCAATGAATCCAAGAGAGGAAGTGTTGAGGCAAGGAATAACTTTATTCAGAGAGCTGGCTGATTGAAAAGATGGCAGATTAATGTCTCAAAATAACCATTTTACTTGGTTCTGAATGCCAGGTTCTTTTACGGATCAGAGGTGGAGTGAGGTGAGGAAAGAAAGTAAAAAGCCATTAATCTTGCAAATATCTCCTAGAATGGCAAGCCTCAGGCAAGGGGGTGTGTTATTTTCATCCTTCCTGCCATCTACAGGTGGACAGTGTTCTGAACAAACGCACTTTAGTTTAAGTCAGGTAGAAGGTCAGGATTCTCTGAGGCAAGCTGTTATGTATGCTTATAATAACAAAAGCAATGGAAAGCAGGTCAAAGATACAATAGGAACATGGAGTTAGAATTGACTTCTCCATGCAACAATATTAGTAATTCTCTCTCTATATAGCATTCATTCTTTGAAATTCCACCTTCAGCTTACCTCTGAGAAGACTATATTATCCAGCCCCCGCTCCAAAGCTATTAATTAAATTGCTTTATTATTATTATTATTTTTGCTGTATCCCAACAGTGAGATGTCAATTTTAATTACTTGTCTACTTTTCTGAATCTTAGTCTGGATTGCAAACTCTTCAGTTATGAAGCTCTATCATATTCTTATAGTTTATCACATTGCCTAGAATATAAGACATGTTTAACTTTTTAAAATGGTGAGTTAGCCAACCAGTGTGCATCCTTAGTCATGTCTGACTGTTTGCAACCCTTTGAGGCCCATCAGGCTCCTCTGTCCATGGTATTTTCCAGGCAAGAATACTGGAGTGGGTTGTTTTTTCTTCCTCTAGGAGATCTACTTGACCAAGGGATTGAACCCACATTTCCAGGATTGCAGGTGGATTCTACCTGCTGAGCCATCAGGGAAATCCCAATAGCACAGTGAGGAAGGCATGTTAACTATTGAATCAGTATTTTAGCACTTACTTAATTCCATAGAAACTTCAGGAATCTCAAATAGAAGGAGAAAAAAAACCTATATGTAGATGGTAAGTGGTGGCATTAAATTCAAATCTGATAATGTATAGGTTGGTAATACCATAAGATTTCTAAAAATATATTTTAATTCCAAAATAAATTTACATAGAACTGAATTAAGTACTATTTATTAATTTAGAAAAATCTTATTTTGTTATTGATCCCTAATTTAAATTCATTTATTTAAAATGATTTCCAAATATGTAATAAAATATTATTTCTCAAATGTCATCAGAAGATCCTCTGGAGAAGGGAATGGCAACCCACTCCAGTATTCTTTCCTGGGGAATCTCCATGGATTCTCAGGAGGATTCGCACAGACTCCCACAGGGGAACCTGGTGGGCTAGAGTCCATAGGATCGCAAAGAATCAGATAGGACTGAAGTGACTTGCCATGCATGCACCACTGTTTTCCTGAGCAGTTTTTCTGTTCTGTTGTGTTCTTGAAATATCATGATAAGAAGTACTCCAGTACCTTTGAAATGTTTATTCTTAACATAAAGAAAAATGTTTTATGTATCTATTATTTAAAATTAATGTATTAAATTTTATCTGTTTAAAAATATTGACATTAAAATAAGCCACTGTATTTATAATTCAATTATCTGGTATTCCAATCTTGTCATTAATTAAAGTAAATTGAATTTCATATTTGAATCTAGTTGTACCTACACTAGGTGAACAGACAGAAACTGGAGTTTCCAGAGGTCAAGATAGCTTGAATTTGTACTATATAATACCTAACAGAAAAAGAGAGAAAAAGAGCGATAGAAATCCTCGAAGTGGTTCCCCTGAGTCTTTGGAGTAATAGCCATCTGTGCATGCTTAGATGAGACCTCATGAGACAAGCATAACTTCTGAGGAAAGAAAAAATCAATCTGGTTCTATAAGACAAAAAATTCCCATTGATTATGTAAGACTGAGGATTGTTTTATCTCCTACCTTGACTAGCTATCCTGGAAGGGCAAGGTCCTGTGCAAAATATCAGTCCTAGAATAAAGGCCACCTTAAAACTTGCCCTAAAATAATGTAAAGGAGGTCAAAAGATCATAGTAATAGGCAAGTAATTTAACTGCCTGCCAGGAAAAGTTAATCACTTATAAGAATACCAAAAAAATCCAGCATTCAACAACAGAATTTCATAATGTCTGTCATCTAATTAAAAATTATTAGATAACAAAGAAGTAGAAATACTAAACAACTCAAAATATAAGTTTTTAACCTTTAATTTCAATTTATCCAAAAGTGGGAATTCAATTACAATATTAAATGAATAGCTATAATCACTGTCATATATTCTATACACAAACATTACATGTTATAACACTTTCATATAAAAGCAAGCAATGTATTTATAGCATATTATCACTCATCAGGAGCCTTTTAAACTTTATGTGTGTGCTCAGTTGTGTCCTACTCTTTGCAACCCTTTGGACTGTAGCCTGCCAGTCTCCTCTGTCTATGGGATTTTCCAGGTAAGAATACTGAAGTGGGTTGCTGTTTCCTACTCCAGCTGATCTTCCCAACCCAGGGATGGAACTTGCATCTCTTGCATTGACAGGTGGATTCTTTACCACTGTGCCAGCTAAGAAACTTTGTATGTCAATAAGTATTCACAAAAACTGCAAGGTCACAATTATTATTTGCTAAAATTTATATTTTGGACCAGTAAGTCTCAGAAAATCACAATGCTTAAAATGTCAGAACTCAGACTTAAATTGACTAATCTCAAAAAAACATTATTTTTTTTATCCCATACATTATCAAGTAGATTTATAAATACTAAAAGTTACATGATAATCCATTAAATAAGTTTTCTTATTTTTAAAATCATTACTTAAAAATTTTTTCAGCTCTGATATCTATTTACTTATTTGGCCATACCACATGGCATGTGGGATCTTAGTTCCCAGACTGAAGAGGAAAATTTAAAATTTTACATAACCTCCTGCTCTTCCTGCCTCTGTAACTTAGCTTGCTCCTTGCAAAGTCTGGATCATGTAGGTCTCAGAAAGTGGAGACTCACAGTACTAGGAACTGGAGCTTATCTCACTCACCCTTGTCCTGCTCTTTGCAATTTCCCAGCTCCTGCCAACCCATAAACCCACTTAATCATGTCTGTCCATGTATAAAAACTCTGTAACCTCTATGTATGGGACTCAGAGGTTGGAGTGTTAACTCCTCTGGGCCCCCTGGAATAATAAACTGGAGTTTCCAACTCTCTGAGCGTGGAGCTTGGTTTCTCAAGTACTGATTTCTACAACAAGACCAAGGATTGAACCCTTACTCCCTGCACTGGAAGCACACCACTGGACTGTCAAGGAGGTCTCTAACTATTGATGTTCATAGTTTGTCTCTTAAACATTTCTTTCACAGAACTAATAATTGTACTTGGCTTGATACTCATTGGAAAAGACTCTGATGCTGGGAGGGATTGGGGGCAGGAGAAGAAGGGGACAACCGAGGATGAGACGGCTGGATGGCATCACTGACTCGATGGACGCGAGTCTGAGTGAACTCCGCTCCAGGAGTTGGTGATGGACAGGGAGGCCTGGTGTGCTGCGATTCATGGGGTTGCAAAGAGTCGGACATGACTGAGGGACTGAACTGAACTGAACTGATGCATCCATAAGTTAAAAATAAAATACATATGTGTATATATATGAGTTATATATGTATACTTATTTACATATAGATATATAATGCATGATATATATATGATACACACACACACACACACACATATATATAAAGTTGGTCAAAATGTTCATTCAGGCTTTTACATAAGACCTCACAGAAAAACTTGAAAAAACATTTCAGCCAACATAATATATTCCCATTTCATCTTAAAATAATATTAAGTCCACACCTACAGTAAGTTAATATGGAGCTTCAATGGCGTTTCCAACAACAATTTCAAATGAATGAGCAAGAGATTTTCAAGTATTCATAAATTTTCAGTAGGTCAGTGTAGGATATTAAGAACAAAAACTACAATTCAGATAAGAAAGGATTTCTTAGAGAACTCTAAAAAACACCTGTGAAGAAACACAGCCAAGGGTAATTGACCTCCTGATGGTGAAATACAAAATAGAATAGACACTTATCTACCTAGAAGTTTGAGCGCTTTGTTGACGTTCCTATTTTTAACTTAACAATAAATTTTTTGAATATCTAGTCCTTTCCAACTTCTTACTGCTTTTAGAAGGAAAAATAATTCAGATTATCAAAACCACTTTCAAGCTCTGAAATTTTATTACTGACTTCAGATGATGCAATTGCCATTGAAGAAGTAAATAAAAAGCTTTATTTTGATGTGCAAATTAGTATATCAAACTATCAATTTTGTACATACTTCACATATTCTGAAATGCCTAAAAAGGAACATTTGAATTGTAGAAGGTCAGGTGTGCAATCAGAGATAGGCTCTTTACCCTAGCAAGAGTGAAATATAGCTTAATACTTTGACTTGATAGGTAGGAACTTGGATATGTGATTCCATTCCAAAGAAATAACAATAGGAAAAAGCTAAGAGAATGGACTTGGGTTTTCTCTAGTTTTGATTTTTCTGGTTTTATTACCACCATTGATATTACTTTAGTCTCATTTGATATACCAAAGAACTGACTCACTGGAATAAACACTGATGCTGGGAAAAATTGGAGGCAGGAGGATATGGGGATGGCATCATTGACTTGATGGACATGAGTTTGAGCAGGCTCCAGGAGTTGTTGATGGACAGGGAAACCTCGTGTGCTTCAGCCCACGGAGTCACAAAGAGTCAGACACGACTGAGTGACTGAACTGAACTGACTTCATTTAGTAGATAAAACTTCCTATAAAATAAAGAAATAAGATTCATTGAAAAAGATTGAAGGCAGGAGGAGAAGGGAACTACACAGGATGAAATAGTTGAAGGGCATCACTGATCCAACAGAGATGAGTTTGAGCAAGCTCCAAGAGATGGTGAAGGACAAGGATGTTTGGCATGCTGCAGTCCATGGGGTCACACAGAGTTGGACATGACTGAGCAACTGAACAACAAGAAATGAAATGCAAGCTCTTTAGATGCACATACACCAAAGATATTTTTGTGTAGGAAATACAAAATTACATATATTACTGGCTTCTTTTATCTGATTTATGGCAATATGCTTGACCAACCTAAATATATATCAGGAATGAATACACTTATCTGCAAAATCCTTTTTGATAGAACTCCATAGTAGTTCATTTTAAGACCTCATTTTAGCTGTTAAGAGAGGTTTAAAGATCTGATTCAGAGAAATTCAAGTTTGGGTGATCTGTATTTTTTGTTTTTATTCTGACCATATCTACATGCATCAAAGCAAGTTTCTTAATCTTATTAGATCTTATTATTTTTTTTTTAATCTGAAGATGGAAGAATTGGTCTTTATAATCTCTGTATACAGAAGTGTATTCTCCAAGTGCCAAATACATTGATTTTTAATGAAAACAGGGTAAATTATGGCATTTCCCCCTTATCTTGCTAATGCTAGTGCCAAAATTTGATTAGAGTGACAAAACAAATTTCAAGAAACTAGAAGCCACCTTACTAATGTGTTTTTTCAGGTTAGTCAAGAAGTGTTCATTGAGTTCTTTTGGCTGTGGTGGTGCTACAAGGAACTAAGAAAACATAAAATATAGTAACTTCTCCCAAGGAATTTGAAATTACTCACTCCAGTATTCTTGGGCTTCCCTGAATTCTTGGGCTCAGCTGGTAAAGATTTGCCTGCAATGCGGGAGACCTGGGTTTGATCCCTGTGTTGGGAAGATCTCTTGGAGAAGGAAAAGACTACCCACTCCAGTATTATGGTCTGGAGAATTCCACAGACTGTATAGACCATGAGGTGGCAGATTCAGACTTGACCGAGTGACTTTCACTTTCACTTCACATACATAAAAGACCAATAAAAGGGGTATCCTGTATCTTTAAAGAGTGATATTGACATATCAGTTTGCTATCTTTTACTTTCTACTAATTTTGAACTACTTTATACCAAAAAGAATACAATATCTAACATAAATCTAACCAAAAAAAAAAATCACAGGAGTTAGGGATATAGTTGGACCTCATACATAGTTAAAAGTGAGACTGCAAACACTTCACTCTAAAATTCAATCTCACTTGTCTCTCATACTTGTTTCTCTCTCTCTCCTCTCTGCATCTTAGTTTTATTCTCTGGGAGCCATTTCAACTAGGAGATGGATTCCAAATTCACTTTTCTTAGAATTGCTACAAAAGATAAATTATGAACTATCTTCTTTCCTGTTTCAAGAAAAAAACAAAACAAATGCATCAACTAACAAAACACCGAGAATGAAGCAATCTGGCCAGGCAAAGGTGTACAATAATATATTTGGCCCAGTGTTGGTGAGATGCTTACACCTGATTATTCATATTGAGAAAGGACAGTGGCGCTTGTAATCTGAGAACAGGAGATTGGGCAGGAGGCAGAAGGAGCTTGCACTGGACGTGGAGTACTGTTCTGAGCAACTGGAAAAGAGCTACCAATAGAAATAGATAATAAGCTGATCATAAGCTTACTAGGGGAACAAAATGATCAGCCCCAGCTCCTGAACAAGTAAGGCATTATGATTATATCCAATGATGTAATCTAGCTGGGTAACAACACAATGTTAGCACAAGAGTACCAGCTTGAGGAGTGCAGGTGTGAGATGGGCTTGCAGGCATTCAATGAGTTAGTTTGGTGGGAACTCTGTACAAATCCAATCAAGCAAGGTCACTTCCTCTGGAAACGCTATTATTTTTATTCCCTCTTCACTTTTCCACTTCAGAGCACATTTCCAATCTATCTATCTTTAGAAGTTTCTATGTGTTGCTCTTTCCCTTTGTCATAAATATGACACCTGCAAAAACCATGTATACTTGTTTTCTGAAGAGCCCAGGATTAGTACAACATGGGGAGGCACAACCGATCTAATAGGAAAGACTTGGAGAGCTTGTATTAAAAAAAATAATAAATAAAGTAAAGTAAAGTAAAAAGCCCTACTTAACTAGGTTATCTGGGCCAAAAGAGAAGAGGGCTTAAAATTACTGCAGGCATCAGGTGTAGAACAGTGGTGGTTCTAATCAAACACTAAGAACTTAGACTTGATAAAATAAATAGAACAATTTACTCTCCATTGGGAAAATTATTTCCATAAAGTAGTAATTTTTCTCTCCTAAATATCAAGGGAACTTAAATGTCAGGTAAAATTTTGCATGCTTGGTTTAGTTTGAAATATACATTTTAAGCCGAGTCATTATTGTGGCTATTTTATTTTATTTTTAGATCCTATTTAGTATTTTCTGAGAGCTTTGATGTCTATTTTATATATGATAAAAACACATTATTCTGAGATAGGAATAGATCAGCAATAGAAATATAGCCCCAAATTGATCATCTTCAATATGAACTCTCTCTTGGGATAAAAATAACTTTCTCATTCCAAAATAAATTTGTGTTTCTTGTCTTTTATGACTAACTATTTGATTACACAGCACTGTCTTCTTTCTTTCTCTGAAATATTTGGACATTATGCTTCTGTATTTTCCTTGACTAGTTCACTTCCAGTTGAAATCCAATTAAAACCAGAAGTTAGTTTTTCATTAGCAGAAATCGTGGGTTCTTTTGTGACTCAGAGAACAAGAATGAAGGTAAATTAACAATGAATTTATTAAAACCTACAAGCAACCACTTCTAAAGCTAAGAGACTTAGGGTGGAGGGAGAAGTATTATTAGTGTATTAGTGTTCCTTTCCAAGCTTCTGTGGTGACTTAGACAGTAAGGACTCTGCCTGCAATATAGGAGACCTGGGTTTGATCCCTGGGTCTGGAAGATCTTCTGGTGAAAGGAATGGCTGCCTACTCCAGTACTCTTGCCTAGAAAATTCCCTGGGTAGAGGAGTCTGATGGATTACAGTTCATGGGGTTCTGAAGAGTCAGACATGACTGAGGGACTAACACTTTTACTTTTCAATAGACATAAGAGTATACCAGTGAGGTCAACCCTTAGGTCTGTCCTAAAGGTAAATCTGAGGTACACAACTATTCATGCACTTGCCATATCATTCTCATTGCATCTTGATGTGCTGAAATAGCACACCAGACCACATATTAAAGCAATTTTTACTTGTTACTTATAATCCTAAAGATCAATTATGTCCTCATAACTTTCTCTTTCAGTCATGAAATTTATTCCTTCTTGCTTTCTGACTAATTGGGAATTTCTACTAAAACATAAAATAGAAGTAAATAAAAAATATTTCTAAGGGAAATTTAATTCGGTGTAAAATTAGTACTTGGAGAGAATATTGTTAAGAAGAGTCTAGGGGCTGATATCTCCAGACAAAGACTGAGGAACACCCTGAACTCTCATTCAATCTCAGTTTGTCTGTAGGATCATCCGATTTCTGATTTGTTGAATAATATTTAAACAAATAAAAAATATGAAAATGGCACCAAATATATTTTGGAATTCTCAAATTAAACTTTATTAGTAATAAAAGTTTAATATATTTTAAAATAATAAAATATGTTCATGTACCAATAAACAGTGTATGCATAATTTCATTAATTCTTCACAGAAACCTTATAAGTAATACTATCACCTTGTAGAGATAAAATTGGAAGTACTATATGCTTAATTTCTCTAAAGTTAGAGTTCAAATGTTTAAATAAGTGGCAATCCCAAGGTTTTAAGCCAAAAATGTTTGACTAAGCCACATGTTTTCATACAATCTGTCACGTGACTTCTTAACACTGAGATTTAAGTGCAAACCAGAAGAGGAATATTAATTTATAAGCTAATTCATAGCCTTTGAATGCAGTCAAATACATTTCATTTTAAAATCAGAGAAGCATAGAATATAGGTATTTTTTGAGACCCCAAAGGAAAAAAAATTACAAAAATTTTGGAGAAAAATATTGGGCCAATAATGATGAAAGGATTATACAAGAGACATCATAAGCCAAATTTTTTAAATCATCCAATAAACACTAAAAGCAAAAGCAAAAGAAAAATTCATTAAAAAATATGTCAGGAATCAGCAAGCAGCTTGTTGATATCAACAATCACTTTTATTTAAATCTCATTGCTATGTCATTAAGAAGAAAGAGTCTGCTACTTGTGGCTTTCCTAGAAAATAAAACAGTATCATTTCTGCATTTATCTTTATTAAACTATTGTTATGCTAACCACTCAATATTTGATGTCTGTACACACAGAAATAACAATTTAATAGAGGAATAGGGATTTATGGAATATGAATGGGAGATACTAGTTTTAATGGAAAGATTAAAACTTATAAAGAAGGTGAATTTTAAGAACGGGAGAATAAAAACAGGAAGAGAGGCCAAAAATTGCATGAGGAAACACGTGTAACTATTAGCCCATTTTTATTATCTTCAAAAACAAAGAGTTACATATATTTCAGGAAACTGTATTGAGCTGAGAAAACAAAATTAATCTTTACTGACCTCACATGAGAAAAGTCAACGTTGCTGTTTAATATATTTCCTTATTATATTATTACAATCACCTTCTAAATTAAATATAGCTGATTTTTTCAGTCAAGAAATGTGTCTTTAGACTGGTCCAGGTTTGAACCACTGGTGGATATTTGACTTTGGATATTTGACCCCAAGGTCCTAAGAGTCCAAGTCTGGTGCTTGTCCCACCATCTCATTTTTTCTCAAAGTATCTCATTCAGAACACTGTTTTCAACAGGTACATCATTTAAAAAAAGTGAAAAGATTCATTTGGGAATATTTCACTCTACATCCACTTCTCGGCTATTCTTAATTCACACTAGTATCCTAAAGGGTTTGAGAATTAAAGAAAAAAATGTCTGATTAACTTTGCTTATCATATTATTTTTCAACTGTATTTGACCTTGGAGACTTTTTTTTTTATTAAAATATAACACCTATTAGTCTCCTGAAATTAGTGTTTTCAGGGACATCCTGTGGGAAAGACAGTCTTATTGAAAATAGTGTAGAGTGCGTGATGGTGCCATGGAGAGTTCAGGAGACAAAATCAAGAGACTAAATCAGCACCAGGTCAGAGAACACTGACAATGAAGAGCTGAGGAAAATGGACTTAAGTCTGCAAGCAAGCTGGAAAAAAATCTTGAAGGATTTTGCAAAAGAAAGCGATGTGATAATATCATACCCAGAATATCTCTTGTATTTGAGTATTTAATAATACTTACAGGTACTTCAGTAACAATTTTCAGACAACAAACCTCTGCTAACATGTAGTGCCTCAAACTTCATAAAAGAAATTTTGCATATTTTAAGTAGATTGCCAAACTTTACTAGAATAATGGTACTAGAGTATTTAGTCTACCATTATCCATCTTTTAAAATCATCATTTCAATGGATTTATGATGTATCATGTGAAAAATTATTGAAAATAATACCCAGGATAACTTTAGTTAGTATAGGCGACTGATGTAGTTAATAGCTAAAATGTTTTCACTGTTGACACACCGATTGAGGTTTGCTTTTCTATAAGTTGTGTGAATTGTTTTTATTTATAAGTTATGATTTAAATGGTAAGTTTATAGCTATTTCTGTTATACCTGCCTGTACCACAGAAGGGTAAACCCTTTATGGAAAGAGACTGCATATAATGAAGTATTTAAAACCACTGATGTCCCAAAATTTCATGTTGCTAATCATTTGTTGTTGATATAATGTTATTGAAGAGTGCAGTCATCAGAGAACCTTCTCAAAATGGTCTAGGAGGCCAGTTAAAATACAGATGGTGGCTTCCTCTCAGATCACTTGAAACAGTATCTTGGTTAGAAGTGGGGGAAAATATTCAGAAATTTTTCTGGGTGCTATACATGCCCATGAAGGTTTAGAAAACCCTGGCCTATTAGGTCAGAGATGGAGAAAAAAAAATATCATTCAGCTTTCAAATGTAGTTGCACAAGAGCAGAAAACCACTTAGTCAAGACTTTTTAAGCAACCATTGTGTATAAAAGCTCCACTGATACTCCACAAGATGCCCTGTCAAAGTTGTAAAAGTAGAAAAATCAGCAGAAATGAAAAAGATGATAAACAGTGCAATGATTTTATGAATACACAGGATACGTCTGTGCAAATATTACACATAATAGCCTCAGATTTTTATGAAAACTGATAAATTATTCAATCATTGCATTTCATAGGCCTGAAAGCCAAGACTTAAGAACTTAGCTGCATCTCAATAATCCAAGCCTGCTCCTGACTCAATGACTTGAACAGTTCCCTCTGCATGCAAGGCTCTTTCTCTAGTAATTTTTACTAGATTTCTCACACAGAAAAGCCTTATATGTTATTATATAGTTTGGGAGTGCAGTCCCAGGGAGGCAGGGCTGAAAGAAAGAAAGATTAAAGGGAAGGGAATAATGAGAGGAAAACTAAAAAGTCAACACTGCTTGGTATCAAGCGCAGCTAACATCATCTCATGGTGCTTCTGAGAGCATAAAAGACTGTGTCTGAGGATTTTCTTCTGGGATGAAAAAGTGAGAAAAATGTATCCTTCAGCTCCCATCTCCCATTAATCAAAATATGCATCCTGAGGCAGTGGCTTCTCTGCGTTTCCAGATTGCTTGTGCATGGGTACCAAGCAATTCAGGCAGTATTTCATGCTTCACCATCAACAGAGAAGCCACTGTCTAGAGTGGTTCTGGGGCAATGTTTTATCTGCTTGAAGTTGGTCAGAATCCACATGAACTTAGTTTACAGAATAATAGCTGGAGAGAAACTAGTATCTGAACAATCCAGACAGGTGAGTCTGAGAGGTTCCATAAACACAGATTCATCTCTCCAACGTTATTTCCATGAAAAAGACCGTCTGATTCACTTAGTAAGGTGCAATATTTCTTACAGCAATTAACACTTTGTGGTATTACATTACAATTTTTTTACTACTATTTTCTTCTCTCTCTAGGATATAAGTTTCATGAGTACAGGAACATTGTTTAGGTCATTGCCTTCACTCCAGTGCTAAGCACAGTACTTTAACCATAGCAAATGCTCAGGAAATACTTGTTGAAAAAAGTGAATAGATGAATTGATTAAGTGACTTGTCCAAGGTGGCTCAGTCAATTACAGAGACCAGAGTAGAACTTAGTTAATATGGATTCAAATCATTTAACATTATGCTGAAACAGTGTTGCAGAGAATTGGATTATAATAAAGGGAATAAAATATAGTTAAACATGGAATGTTTCATATGTCACAAATATTTACATAACATTTATGTCTTCATTTACGTAGGTCAACACTGTCCAATAGAGTTTACTAGATGATGAAAATGTACTATATCTATACAATATGGTGGCTACTAGCCCCATGTGGATATGTATGGAGTACACGAAACGTGGCTAGTGTGATCAAGTAGATTTCAAATTTTATTTATTTAACTTTAATTTAAATTTAAGTAACTGTAGTAGCTGAAGTGAAGTGAAAATCTCTTAGTAGTGTCCACCTCTTTGCGATCTCATGGACTCTACAGTCCATGGAATTCTCTAAGCCAGAATACTGAAGTGGGTAGCCTTTTCCCTTCTCCAGGGGATCTTCTCAACCCAGGGATTGAACTCATGTCTCCCGCATTGCAGGCAGATTCTTTACCAGCCAAACGACCAGAGAAGCCCGTGTTGCTAGTGACTGTCACATTAAGACAATGCATCTGTGAATGTGCCTATATTTAGTCGCTCAATCCTGTCCGACTCTTGCGACCCCATAGACTGTAGCCTGCCAGGCTCCTCCGATCATGGGATTCTCCAGGCATGAATAGTAGAGTGGGTTGCCATTTCCTTTTCCAGGGGATCTTCCTGACCCAGAAATTGAACCTTGGTCTCCTGCATTGCAGGCAAACTTTTTTCCTGACTGAGCTACAAGGGAAGCCCTTTATCAACTGAGCTGTGAGGGAAACCATGCATCTGTAAGTTCTTATAATTTAACACCCTAATCTTTCTAATAACTGCAAACTTGACAAACAAGTCAAATTTAAATGTTTAAATCAAGTAGGAACAACAATTTGATGCATATTTTGTATTTAAAATTTTTCCTGTAGAAACTTTCCTGAGATTTAAATAAGTAAAGCAAAGTTTGATTTAGAACATTGAAACTGTAAGTGTTTAGGGGCAGGAGAGGCAGAGTTCAGTGGACTGTTTGCGTAGTGGAAGGCTTTTTAATTTGTCCCTGAATTATCTAGTTGGATTCAGTACTTTCAAGACTAGGTCAAAAGTTCTTACAAATGAAGTTTTAAATTTTTAAATTTAAAACAATACTTTTTCTTTTGACTCTCTTCACCTCCTGAAAAACAGTATTAAATTGTTTAAGTCTGAAGATAACTGTTTCAACTCTGCTCAGACAGCTTGGTTTCTTTGCTTATTAGGAATGGTATCCTGTGGATGGGAAACCAAAGGCACACTGGTCTTGAGGAGGGCACATACTGCAGTGAGCCTCCCCAAGCCTGCTCCATACACCACCCATCAGAGGCAAAGGAATGTTTCAAAACTCTACATGAAACTAGCTGAATGAATCATTGAAATATTATTTCATTTTCTTCCAGATTTCAGTCTTCCTTGAAACAGCCAAGCTGCCCTAATCTTTTCTAAAAGTGAAGTCAATGTGGAGATAAGAATATTCTCTAAAATATCTCTGCTGAAGAAAACAAAGAAAAAGACACTGAACTGATACAAGCCATTTTGGCTTTATTCTTTGTATATATTCTCCTACTAAAAGGAGACAGTGAAAACCATTCAGTCAAAGGAATAGATGACAAGATAATAAAAATAAAATTTGTTATAATGCCAGAATAACAAGGGCTGTAATATGACAGAACTGAAGGAAACACATGATAGAAAATTAGAGACAGCATTGAACTTAACCCAATTAAGATGGCATACATTTAATGACCTCCGGAGAAAGTTAATTTTTAAACCACTCTCTTGCTCTCTACCTGGAAATATCTCTTTGTGTCTAACTTAAATATCTCCTAGTGCAATTTAAATTCATTTCCTTTTTGTGATGCCCAATGGAGCAAAAAGTATGAACTACTTTCCTTTGAGAGATAAGCCATAATTTGTTTAAAGATCGATAAATATGCAGCTTCTCAGATTTCTCCAGCTAATGACTCTGTTTAATGTTTCCGTAGAGGTCTCCATTATTGTCATTCTACTCTGAACTTTGTCTAAATTCTCTGCATTCCTTTAAGTTGATGAGCCTCACAGTTTTTTTTTTTTTCAGACTGCAACTGTGAATGGCACACAGCACTCAACAACTAGGCTTGGCTGCTATGCATGCCCTGCCATTAAACATAATATTCATTGTGCCCATTGTTCTGCATTCTCCTAATGTTCTACACTGGAGTGGAGTCAAGTATGGACAGAATTGCTAAACATTTGACTCCACTTCAGTGACATTTCTAGATCTGTAGGTAAAAGCTGTCTTTCAAGACTTTACTTTTCCCACTTGACTTTTTTTTTTCCTCTTTATTTTTTGCTGTCTTAAAAGGGAAATTGCCATGACTTGGCCGTATATGACTTGGCTACTGTATTTTAAAGTTTCTCCCAGTGTTATTCTTTTGAAAGCTTTAGTAATTAGATTCGAATACCTAATTTGCTGCATTTTCTTTCCTGTTACAATTTTCATTTTAAAACCTTGAGAAAATGACTTGACGTGGTGTACAAATGTACATCTTCCAGTTCTATATGCTACCTCTGACTTTCATGATTTTATTTTTATTTTTTTCAAATTATTATTTCATCAGTTATTTTACTGCTTTCCTACTTGTTCACAAGAAAATTTCTCTTTTACTTTCTTATAGTTGTACAAAAAAGTAGTAAAATCATGATTAGCCTAGAGGTTTTAAAGGTAGTATGTGTATTAATTGGACTCAAATAACTATCTTTTAAACTATCTTTTGGGATTCCCTTGATTTAGACGGTAAAGCGTCTGCCTGCAATGTGGGAGACCTGGGATCGATCCCAGGATTGGAAAGAACTCCTGGAGAAGGAGATGACAACCCTCTATAGTGTTCTTGCCTGGAAAATCCCATGGACAGAGAAGCATTGTAGGCTACAATTCACGGGGTCACAGAGAGTCGAACACAACTGAGCGACTTCATTTCACTAACTATCATTTAGGCTGGGAAAGATGATTGAATCTGGACAGCATGGCACAAATACAGTAAGGAAGTTTTCAGTTCAGTTCCGTTCAGTTGCTCAGTCGTGTCCAACTCTTGCCCGACTCTTTGTGACCCCATGAATCACACAGTACGCCAGGCATCCCTGTCCATCACCAAATCCCAGAGTTCACCCAAATTCATGTGCATTGAGTTGGTGATGCCATCCAGCCATCTCATCTTCTGTTGTCCCCTTCTCCTCCTGTCCCCAATCCCTCCCAGCATCAAAGTCTTTTCCAATGAGTCAACTCTTCACATGAGGTGGCCAAAGTATTGGAGTTTCAGCCTCGGCATCAGTCCTTCCAATGAACACCCAGGACTGAGTTCCTTTAGAATGGACTGGTTGGATCTCCTTGCAGTCCAAGGGTCTCTCAAGAGTCTTCTCCAGCACCACAGTTCAAAAGCATCAGTTCTTCGGTGCTCAGCTTTCTTCACAGTCCAACTCACATTCATACATGACTATTGGAAAAACCATAGGCTTGACTAGGTGGGCCTTTGTTGGCAAAGTAATATCTCTGCTTTTTAATATGCTATGTAGATTGGTCATAACTTTTCTTCCAAGGAGCAAGCGTCTTTTAATTTCATGGCTGCAATCACCATGTGCAGTGATTTTGGAGCCCAGAAAAATACAGTCTGACACTGTTTCCACTGTTTCCCTATCTATTTGCCATGAAGTGATGGGAACAGATACCATGATCTTCGTTTTCTGAATGTTGAGCTTTAAGCCAACTTTTTCAGTCTCCTCTTTTACTTTCATCAAGAGGTTTTCTAGTTCCTCTTCACTTTCTGCCATAAGGGTGGTATCATCTGCATATCTGAGGTTATTGATATTTCTCCTGGCAATCTTCATTCCAGCTTGTGCTTCTTCCAGCCCAGTGTTTCTCATGATGTACTCTGCATAAGCATCAGTCCTTCCAATGAACACCCAGGACTGAGTTCCTTTAGAATGGACTGGTTGGATCTCCTTGCAGTCCAAGGGTCTCTCAAGAGTCTTCTCCAGCACCACAGTTCAAAAGCATCAGTTCTTCGGTGCTCAGCTTTCTTCACAGTCCAACTCACATTCATACATGACTATTGGAAAAACCATAGGCTTGACTAGGTGGGCCTTTGTTGGCAAAGTAATATCTCTGCTTTTTAATATGCTATGTAGATTGGTCATAACTTTTCTTCCAAGGAGCAAGCGTCTTTTAATTTCATGGCTGCAATCACCATGTGCAGTGATTTTGGAGCCCAGAAAAATACAGTCTGACACTGTTTCCACTGTTTCCCCATCTATATGCCATGAAGTGATGGGATCAGATACCATGATCTTCGTTTTCTGAATGTTGAGCTTTAAGCCAACTTTTTCAGTCTCCTCTTTTACTTTCATCAAGAGGTTTTCTAGTTCCTCTTCACTTTCTGCCATAAGGGTGGTATCATCTGCATATCTGAGGTTATTGATATTTCTCCTGGCAATCTTCATTCCAGCTTGTGCTTCTTCCAGCCCAGTGTTTCTCATGATGTACTCTGCATAGAAGTTAAATAAACATGGTGACAATATACAGCATTGATGTACTCCTTTTCCTATTTCGAACTAGTCTGTTCCATGTCCAGTTCTAACAGTTGCTTCCTGACTTGCATATAGGTTTCTCAAGAGGCAGGTCAGGTGGTCTGGTATTCCCATTTCTTGAAGAATTGTCCACAGTTTATTGTGATCCACACAGTCAAAGGCTTTGTTTGGCATAGCCAATAAAGCAGAAATACAGTGGATGTTGGCAATTTGATCTCTGGTTCCTCTGCCTTTTCTAAAACCATCTTGAACATCTGAAATTTCATGGTTCACGTATTTCTGAAGCCTGGCTTGGAGAATTTACAAATGAGCAAAGCTATATCTTTCAAAATATTACTTCGTGTTTTTGCTTCTATTTTCCTTCTTATGAATCTAGTGTAATGAGTTAGAAATTCTCAATTTTAAATTTTTTGTAGAATAACTGAGGCTATTGCTGGGGAGTTTTCTTTTTATTTTAAAATCAAGCACTTAATTGTGACTTGTCCAATAGCCTATATTTGATGACCATAAGAATACATTAAAGAATATTTTTAAAAAGATTAGTTGACTATGCAATATTTTATGTGTTGTTAAGGCATGTCTTCAACAATAACAGTCTCAGTTGTTTAGCTCTGTAATTTTTTGAATAATTTTCACTTCAAGCTCTGGAATGCTGATGATTTTCACTTATTTTAGTACAACTGTCATGTGAAATTATTAGTCTCTAAGTCATGTCTGACTCTGTGGCATCATGGACTATAACCTGCCAGGCTCCTCTGTCCATGGAATTCTCCAGACAAGAATACTGAAGTGAGTAGCCACTTTCTTTTCCCAGGAGATATTCCTGACCCAGAGATTATACCTAGGTCTCCTGAATTACAGGCAGAGTTTTTTTTTTTTTTAAACCATCTGAGCCATGGAAGCCCATAATTGTCATAATTTATTATTTTTGTAGATAGGGAATCTACCCAATAAAGAATTCCAAATAATGATAGTGAAAATGACCCAAAATCTTGAAAACAAAATGGAATCACAGATAAATAGCCTGGAGACGAGGACTGGGAAGATGCAAGAAAGGTTTAACAAGGACCTAGAAGAAATAAAAAAAAGTCAATATATAATTAATAATGCAATAAATGATATCAAAAACACTCTGGAGGGAACAAATAGTAGAATAATGGAGGCAAAGATGGGATTAGTGTGGTAGAAGATAGAATGGTAGAAATAAACGAATCAGAGAGGGGAAAAGAAAAATGAGTTAAAAGAAATGAGTACAAACTCAGAGACCTCTGGGACAATATTAAATGCCCCAACATTTGAATCCTAAGAGTCCCAGAAGAAGACAAGAAGAAAGATCATGAGAAAATACTTGAGATAATAGTTGAAAACTTCCCTAAAATAGATAGGAAATAATCACCCAAGTCCAAGAAACCCAGAGAGTCCCAAGTAAGATAAATCCAAGGCTAAACACCCCAAGATACATATTAATCAAATTAACAAAGATCAAACACAAAGAACAAATATTAAAAGCAGCAAGGGAAAAATATCAGATAAAACACAAGGGAATTCCCATTAGGATAACAGCTGATCTTTGAATAGAAACTCTTCAGGCCAGGAGGGGATGACAAGACATACTTAAAGTGAAGAAAGAAAATAACCCACAGCACAGATTACCGTACCCACCAAGGATCTCATTCAAATATGAAGGAGAAATCAAAAGCTTTACAGACAAGCAAAAGCTGAGAGAATTCAGCACCGCCAAACCAGCTCTCCAACGAATGCTAAAGGATCTTCTCTAGACAGGAAACACAAAATGGGTGTATAAACTCAAGCCCAAAACAATAACGTAAATGGCAACAGGGTCACACTTATCAATAGTTATCTTAAACATAAATGGGTTGAATGTCCCAACCAAAAGACAAAGACGGGCTGAATGGATACAAAAATAAGACCCCTACATATGTTGTCTACAAGAGACCCGCCACAAAACAAGGGGCACATTCAGACTGAAAGTGAAGGGCTGGAAAAAGATATTTTAAAGCAGGAGTAGCAATACTCATATCAGATAAAATAGACTTTAAAACAAAGGCTGTGAAAAAAGACAATGAAGGATACTACATAATGATCAAAGGATCAATCCAAGAAGAAGATATAACAATTATAAATATATATGCACCCAACATAAGAACACTGCATTATATAACAAATGCTAATAAGTATGAAAGGGGAAATTAACAATAACACAATAATAGTGGGAGATTTTAATACCCCACTCAGTCTATGGATAGATCAACTAAACAGGAAATTAACGAGAAAACACAAACTTTAAATGATACAATAGACCAGTTAGACCTAATTGATATCTATAGGAGATTTCATTCCAAAACAATGAATTTCACCTTTTTCTCAAGCGCACACGGAACCTTCTTTAGGATAGACTACATCCTGGACCATAAATCTAGCCTTGGTAAACTCAAAAAAAGTAAAATCATTCCAAGCGTCTTTTCTGACCACAAAGCAGTAAGATTCGATCTCAATTACAGAAGAAAAACTATTGCAAATTCCAACATATGGAGGCTAAAAAACACGCTGTTGAATAACCAACAAATCACAGAAGAAATCAAAAAAGAAATGAAAATATGCATAGAAACAAATGAAAATGAAAACAAAACAACCCCAAACCTCTGGGACACTATAAAAGCAGTGCTAAGGGGGAAAGTTCATAGCCATACAGGCATATTTCAAAAACAAGAAAAAAGTTGAATAAATAACTTTAAACCTAAAGCAACTAGAAAAGGAAGAAATGAATACTATGTTTAGTAGAAGGAAAGAAATCTTAAAAATTAGAGCAGAAATAAAAGCAAAAGAAACAAAAGATACCATAGTAAAAATCAACAAAGCCAAAAGCTGGTTCTTTGAGAGGATAAATAAAACTGACAAGCCATTAGCCAGACTCATCAAGAAATAAAGGGAGAAAAATCAAATCT
>SJYC01064633.1:0-27420 GCA_006408675.1 Madoqua kirkii | reverse complement strand
ATATCTCCAACTGAAAATAGTTTTTGAAACATGAAGAATTTTTACTAAAACTATACAGTCTGTTTTTTTTTTTTTTCTTTTCAAGTCCGTAAAAGATTCCTAACTTAAAATTGTCCAACTCTTTATGTGGGAGTGAAAGTGAAAGTTGTTCAGTTGTGCCTGACTCTTTGCAACCCCGTAGACTATACAGTCCACGAAATTCTCCAGGCCAGAGTACTGGAGTGGGTAGCATTTTCCTTCTCCAGGGGATCCTCCCAACCCAAGGATCAAATGCAGGTTTCCTGAATTTCAGGCAGATTCTTTACCAGTTGAGTCACAAGGGAAGCCCAAGAATACTCGAGTGGTTACCTATCCTTGCTATAGGGGATCTTCCTGACCCAGGAATTGAACTGGGATCTCCTGAGTTGCAGGCAGATTCTTTACCAACTGAACAATGAGGGAAGCCTTATGTGGGCAACTATTTAATATTTTGTTAAACAAAAAATTACCGAGCTATCTTCCAGAGCCCTCTCACTAAACAATGTGCTCATTATTTTTAGTTTGTATGTGGATGTTTCCTTCTTTATTTCATCTAAGAATTAACATTATCATAAGCAATTTATAGACATTCTGCTTTAGGCTGAAGGAGTCAACAAATGTTTATTGTAATTGTTTTTAGTGGTCACTTCTAAATTAATCTTTTCTACTAGTATTACTACTGATCTTTAACATACTGCCTTAAATATGGAATTTAAAAGGGAAATTAGCAAATGTAGCACAGCTATAAAAAATCAAGTTGTTTCAGTTTTTATACTTCTTTGGAATATTGTAAATCCTAATTACATATTCCATATATTTTGTGTGGGTACAAAACATTAAAAGAACTTTCTTGATTGTTTAGTTTAAAAACACTATTGCTAAGCAGCAAATATATTCAGAATAAAATCTATTAAGTCAAACATTACTTAAATGAACAGGGAAAAGTGTGACAAATAGAGATACTAAAATTCCATCTTTTAAATCAGTAACATCAGTACCAGTTGAAGTTGACTCTAATTGAAATGCATTTTCATGTATTCAGTGCATTCCAAACACAGGCTTCATGCAATTATCTTGTTAGCCAAGAACGGACAAACATGAAAACATGTTATTTCTGCTGACATTTAAAAGTTTGGATATTATTGACATACACTGATTGATTGATTGCTGAGGCTATGCAGATATATCCAATCTCTTAGGAGCAAAATTGCAAATCTGCCTGTGAATTTCTGTTATATTATGATTTTATTTTGGTAGAATGTCATGCTTTCTCTTCCTTATAACACTTTCTTATCTCATTATATCCTGTTATTTCATTTTCCTTGGCTCTCCTTTTTTACCAATCTGGCTCTCAGATTTTTTTGTAATTTAAAATCTTCCCAACCTAACAAAGAACTTTCCTCTTTCATTTTATTCTTTCTGGATCTGCTGATCACATTGGCTCTCCTTTTTACTTGACACTCAGTCCTGTTAAAAAATACATTTATTATGTATTATCTCAAATGTTTATTCTAATACATTGAACAACTAAAAGGCAATGCTGAATGTAACATGATTTTTCCTCCATTTTTACCACTGACATAATCTTTTCCTCTTTTATTGAAACTCTAATCTTTAACATTACTTGGTATTTTACTTCTGCTCCAATTCTCTAAATATTTAAATGTTTTATACATATATGTAAAAATTCCTTTATACGTCAAAATTTGCCTTATTCTTTCTTCCAAATATGAATGAATGCTGCTTGACATTTTCAAAATTCCTACTTCTTGACATACTTAATGGATTAAAATTTAATAAGGGTTCATGCCACAAGTATTATGTGAGAAACAGTATAGGCTGCTTTCTCTTCTGCTGACTGTTTCAGTGACTATAATTTTGATTATTAATGAATTATGAAACCAGGTTAATATGAAAAGATTATCAAAATTTCTATTTCCATTGCAAGAATTTTCTCATAATAAAACAGAGTCCTAAGGGGCTAAAATTTAAATCATTTTTATTTTGTTGGTGCTATTTATTATTATTATACTAGATAGGAGAGCTCCCCAGGGTAATAGAGGATTGGAAATAGCTAGGAGAGAACTTCAAGAGATAAACGACTGTCATCCTTTGGGCCTTAGGGTAATCCTAAAGAGACATCGCTTTTTTTCTGATTTTACTTGAGTGTGACAATGGAAGAAAGGGACTTTATTGTTCTTACTTTTCCTCTGTACCTCCCACTGTTCCACTTTGAATATCTCATATCTTCAACTCTGGATATCTCTCTATCTCCCACATTTCTTTATTTCTCTCCTTTCCCTGTGATTGTGATTTATTAGGATTTCTCTCTAATATGTAATAGAAATGCTTGGAGAAATATTTTGGTACAAATGATTACAAACGTGCCCCCAAGACCAAATGATAAGAATGTATCTACACATGACCACATCTATATTTAAAATTCAGTTCTTTGAAATATTGCCAAGTTCCCAACATATTCATAATGCTATTCCATGTCCCCCTTCAAAAGACTAAAGCTATACGGCTATAGATTTCCTCCTGATTTTTGACAATATTTCTTTACTTGTAGCACAATATATCCTTAATATGTAATATTCACCTTGTATTGAGTTTCCTTATGTAACATTTTCTAAAATAAGATTTGTATTTTTCAACATTTCTATTGAAATTAATTAAACTTTGTTCTTCGTTTCTTCTATACTTGAAATCCTGTCATTTTATATTTAGAAGTGCATCCAACAATGCTTTGTGAAAACAAAATTTGACTAAGTTAATTGTAATCACTTTCCATTGGAATAATCTAGATTTTCCATTGTGTTAACAATTGAAGTAATATATTTAAAAAATATAAATGCATTATTAATAATTGTTAGAAAAAATATTATTGTTGTTGCTGTTGTTCAGTAGCTAAGTCATGTCCGATTCTTTGTGATCCCATGGGTTTGTAGCATGCCAGACTCCTCTGTCTTCTCCTATTTCCTGGAGTTTGCTCAAATTGATGTTCATTGAGTTGGTGATGCTATCTAACCATCTCATCCTCTGTCATCTCCTCCTCCTTTTGCCTTCAATCTTTCCCAGCATCAGGGTCTTTTCTAGTAAGTCAGCTATTAGCATCACATGGCCTAAGTATTGGAGCTTGAGCTTCAGCAACAGTCATTCCAATAAATATTCAGGTTTAACTTCATTTAGGATTGACTGGTTTGATCTCCTTGCTGTCCAAGGAACTCTTAAGAGTCTTCTCCAAGCCACATTTCAAAAGCATCCATTCTTTCATACTCAGCCTTGTTTATGAGCCAACTCATGTCTGTACATGACTACTGGAAAAACAGTAGCTTTGACTATATAGACTTTTGTTGGTAAAGTGATATCTCTGCTTTTCAATATGCTGTCTAGGTCTGTCATAGCTTTCCTCCCAAGGAACAAATGTCTTTTGATATCATGGCTGCATTCACTGTCTACAGTGATTTTGGAGCCTAAGAAAATAAAATCTATCCCTGTTTCCTCTTTTTCCCCTTCTATTTGCCCTGAAGTGATGGCATGAAATGCTTTTCTTGTTTTTTTTTTTTTTAACTTTTTGATGTTGTGTTTCAAGCTATTTCTCTTCTTTCACCTTCATCAAGAAGACTCCTAGTTCTTCACTTTCTGCCATTAGAGTGGTATCATCGGCATCTCTGAGGTTGTTGATAGTTCTCCTGAGAATCTTGATCCCAGCTTGTGATTCATCCAGTGTGGCATGTCACATGATGTACTCTGCATGTAAGTTAAATAAAAATATACAGCCTTGTCATACTCCGTTCCCAATCTTAAAGCATCCCGTTGTTCCATGTCTGGTTCTAACTGTTGTTTTTGACACACATACAGATTTCTCATGAGACAAATAAGGTGGTCTGGTACTAAAATGTTTTGAAGAATTTTCCAGTTTGTTGTGACCTACATGGTCAAGACTTTAGTGTAGTCAGTGAAGTAAAAGTGAATGTTTTTCTGGAATTCCCTTGCTTTCTCCATGATCCAACGAATAATGGCAATTTAATCTCTGGTTCCTCTACCTTTTCCAAACTCTACTTTTTCTAAACCCAGTATTTTGTATGCTACTGAAACCTAACTTGAAGAATTTTGAGCATAACCTTCCTACCATATGAAATGAATGCAACTGTACATCAGTTTGAGCATTCCTTGGTATTGCTCCTCTTTGGGATTGAAAAATGCTCAGTTCAGTTCAGTCGCTCAGTCATGTCCGACTCTTTGAGACGAGTCAATGTATCGGATGCATTGAAGCATGCCAGGCCTCCCTGTTCATTACCAACTCCCGGAGTTCACTCAGACTCACGTCCATCAAGTCAGTGATGCCATCCAGCCATCTCATCCTCTGTAGTCTCCTTCTCCTCCTGCCCCCAATCCCTCCCAGCATCAAAGTCTTTTTCAGTGAGTCAACTCTTCACATGAGGTGGCCAAAGTACTGTAGTTTCAGCTTCAGCATCATTCCTTCCAAAGAAATCCCAGGGCTGATCTCCTTCAGAATGGACTGGTTGGACCTACTTGCAGTCCAAGGGACTCTCAAGAGTCTTCTCCAACATTACACTTCAAAAGCATCAATTCTTCGGTGCTCAGCCTTCTTCACAGTCCAACTCTCACATACATACATGACCACTGGAAAAACCAAAGCCTTGACTAGGCAGACCTTTGTTGGCAAAGTAATGTCTCTGCTTTTGAATATGTTAGCTAGGTTGGTCATAACTTTCCTTCCAAGGAGTAAGTATTTTTTAATTTCATGGCTGCAGTCACCATCTGCAGTGATTTTGGAGCCCAGAAAAATAAAGTCTGACACTGTTTGTTTCCCCATCTATTTCCCATGATGTGATGGGACCAGATGCCATGATCTTCATTTTCTGAATGTTGAGCTTCAAGCCAACTTTTTCATTCTCCACTTTCACTTTTATCAAGAGGCTTTTGAGTTCCTCTTCACTTTCTGCCTAAGAGTGGTGTCATCTGCATATCTGAGGTTATTGATACTTCTCCTGGAAATCTTGATTCCAGCTTGTGCTGTTTTCAGCCCAGCGTTTCTCATGATGTACTCTGCATATAAGTTAAATAAGCAGGTAACAATATAGAGCCCAGACATACTCCTTTTCCTATTTGGAACCAGTCTGTTGTTCCATGTCCAGTTATTCGGTGCTCAGCCTTCTTCACAGTCCAACTCTCACATACATACATGACCACTGGAAAAACCAAAGCCTTGACTAGGCAGACCTTTGTTGGCAAAGTAATGTCTCTGCTTTTGAATATGTTAGCTAGGTTGGTCATAACTTTCCTTCCAAGGAGTAAGTATTTTTTAATTTCATGGCTGCAGTCACCATCTGCAGTGATTTTGGAGCCCAGAAAAATAAAGTCTGACACTGTTTGTTTCCCCATCTATTTCCCATGATGTGATGGGACCAGATGCCATGATCTTCATTTTCTGAATGTTGAGCTTCAAGCCAACTTTTTCATTCTCCACTTTCACTTTTATCAAGAGGCTTTTGAGTTCCTCTTCACTTTCTGCCTAAGAGTGGTGTCATCTGCATATCTGAGGTTATTGATACTTCTCCTGGAAATCTTGATTCCAGCTTGTGCTGTTTTCAGCCCAGCGTTTCTCATGATGTACTCTGCATATAAGTTAAATAAGCAGGTAACAATATAGAGCCCAGACATACTCCTTTTCCTATTTGGAACCAGTCTGTTGTTCCATGTCCAGTTCTAACTGTTGCTTCCTGACCTACATACAGGTTTCTCTAGAGGCAGGTCAGGTAGTCTGGTATTCCTGTCTCTTGAAGAATTTTCCACAATTTATTGTGATCCACACAGTCAAAGGCTTTAGCATAGTCAATAAAGCAGAAATAGATGTTTTTCTGGAACGCTCTTGCTTTTTCAATGATCCAGTGGATGCTGGCAGTTTGATCTCTGGTTCCTCTACCTTTTCTAAAACCAGCTTAAACATCTGGAAGTTCATGGTTCACATATTGCTGAAGCCTGGCTTGGAGAATTTTGAGCATTACTTTACTAGCATGTGAGTTTTACACCTTGTCTAAATATAACTATGTAGAAAATTTTTGGAAATGTAAGTAATAAACTATTGAGTGTTACTTCTTGAGCAGATTTCTTTGAATTTATAGTGGGAAGAGATTTATTATCATATATTCTTTATCACTTTGTTTAAATGGTTTTGCTGTCATACAATTAGCTTTTATTTTTGAATAATGGATGATGAAGACCACTGAAAAGTGCCTGACATGTGAAGTATAGATCTGTTCTTGAGAAATAACAAAACAACAAAGATAGTCAGAAAACTGTATTTGCTGAAATAAAAAGTTTCCCAGAATGTACTTACACTGTACAATCAGAGACTCACACAAACATGTGTGCACAGTTGAATTAGAGTTCAAATATTAGCTAATAAATTGATCATCATTCACAAAGTAATATGATTTTACATATATACCATATTTATTCAAAGGTCTGAATCATGGATATCAATTTTTGTTATTCCAAAAAAATTACTAATCTTTTGAAGTATGACTGTATATATTTGTTTCTAATATTGATTACACTCCTGAGTGCCTATGATTTTCATTCATCAAGGATTAATCTCAAAGCCAGCTGTCTAGTCCGTTGCAGACAAAGTACATGCCAGGAATATTATAGGATGTCACAAAGACTCATAGAAACCAAAGTCTCAATTCTCCAAGAGAAAGGACAATCTTGCCCCTTACTTTTTTAAATATGGACAGGCTCTGGTCCTTCTGGGGAAAATGGAGCCAGAGACAATGCTATCTGAGCCTTGTCACGACAACTTCTCTGTTTGCTCCGTCAACCCTACTCAAAATTGCTGAGAGAAATAAGACAGTTGCTTTTCAAAACGATTAAGACTTTAATGATCTTTGGAGATGAGATTCTTGGTTGAGAATCTAAATTAAATGATCATATTTTAAACTACAAAGAACTCAAAGATAGTTTATGTTGGGAAGAAAATGGGAATACCAATGATATTCTCATAATGTTAATTTGATTGTATGTTGGTCTGCTTACAGCCAGATGTCCTCCTTTGCTATTGAGCACATTGAGGAATTAAGATTCCATGCATTTCTCTAATTGCTCCCTTGAAATGAAAACTTCTGTGCTTTTCTCACAGCCATAACGAATATGAAAACTACACATCTATGTTAAAACATTCATTTTTAAAAAACAAAGATTGAGAGATAAGAGTACTGTTTAGTTTAATCAGGAGTGTGTATGATGATAGCAATTATAGTTTCTCTCTGAAAGTGTCAGCAGTCCATATGAAGTGAAACTGGGAAAGTTAGAGCTACATTTTTGTACTTGCCTAAGAAATTCAGATACATATAAATTAAACAGTGCTCTTGGCTAATTATCTAGGCAGTAACCACTCCTGAATTCGCTACAAAGAAATCAATTCTTAACATTCAGAAGGAGATGTAATGAACATAGCTCTAGTCACTAACAACAGAAAAGCATGCCAAGTTCAGTACTCTAGGCCCTAGAAAAAAAAGAATGTAAAAATGTAGAGATTCTGACTGTATCCTTGAGAAAATTTTGAACTAGTTTAAAAAATTCAGTCCAATAGCTTATATTGTCAGTTGTCTACAAAAATATACTACTCTGTAGTAATTTAACTTGGTCATTTTAAGTTAAAATGGGACATTTAATATATTAATTTCATTTTTCCTTTTAAAAGTTTTAACTAAAGCATTGGACTGTTAAGTTCCAACCTATGTTGTATAATGAGAAGGTTAGGAAGCTTAGCTACCCAAATCAAAATGACTTATTTAGAATTAAAAAAAAAATATTGCGTATGCCTTTTATCTTCATATTTTCTGAAAAGAACTAATATAATTAATTACAACTTTTTAATTGTATTTTAATTGTATTTTACCAATCTGTATGTTTTATTTAGATGGAATTTTCCTGTTGCTACAACTACACCTTTTGTAATTGCTTTTGTGGTATTAATTCTCTGATTTATGCCAGGCAATTTGAGAAAGATGAGAGAAAATTGACATGTTAGTATTAAACAGGTAAAGAAGGTGTTATTTTTCTACAATAATAAATAAAAACATAAGACAATTACTATAAATAGAAAATGTTTCAATAAAATCATGAAAATACGAGTATAAGAAAAACCTGGAGAAAATGGAGCATATCTGGAGGATAACTGTTAAAATAATAGGATGAAAATCATGTCCTATGATAGATAATTAAAGGAAATGGATATATCTGGTTTGGAAAATTATAAACTTAAAAGAAAGTTAAATTACCCACTCTCAATCCACTGCCTACTACTGAGTTTAAGGCAGACCCTATTTATCTTTCATTTGGACTGTTATAATATCCTGCTTACTGGTATCCATGCTACAAGCTTCCCAGTGTTAATGTTCATCCTTTATTTTTACTTTCAGAAGAATTTATGAAATATGTATATGAGTATGTCTTTGTCTTTGGAAACATTAAGTTTTGCTTTCACCAGGAGGATAACACCTAAACCTTGAAACACATTAAAAGCCTTCACAGAGTTCATCAAAAAGTACATTTCAGGTGTCGACTTTTGTCTTTCTAGTCACTCCATGTCTCTTACATGTAAGTTCTGGAAAACTGATATTTTGGATTACCATGCACACTTATACTTTTAAACATTTATTATTTCTCCTATGCTTTCTTGGACTACACTTTCTCCTTTAATTATTTAGTTATGTGGCAAAAATTCCTTGGAATCTATCTCAAATATTATTTCTTTTGTGAGTTCTTCTCTAACTTTGTAATGAACAGATAGTCTCTCTTTGCCTTCTATTGATTTGATTTTACTTTGATACACATCCTACCATTGTCTAGTTATTTGTTTATTTGGTTCATTTCTCCAAGGATACAGGAATCTCTTTGGGAATCAACACTCACAGCTCTCCTGTGGATAACTGCAGCAATAAGACAGTATCTGGAACATAGTTGATTCTATATTTATCTTATTTTTTTTAATGTAAAAAATAGAAGTGCTCATGCAGGAAGTAGATATTGGTTTTCAAGGCTATTAGAGGAATTGGTTATATTGACTGAGGCTGAACTTGGAATTTCCCCAGGACACTAGCAAACACTGAATTTATATTTGAAGAGTAATTGTAGAATATCAAGTCACACACACATAAATATACATATGTATAGAACTGCAACAATAACACAAAAAGATCTCTCCATAGAAAATCACTAGAACCAATAATTTTCATGGAATAATCATACTGGAGACATCACATGTTGGAAATTTTCATTCATTATTGCTTTCTGCTTAGTCTGTGGTGAAACTTCATTCAAAGAGCTGATAGATATAACATGATATGAAATACAAGAATTCATGAGACATTCTTGACTGACTGGTGTGGGAAAACAGAAAGTTCAATAATCAGAACAATTTCTTTGCAGCATAAAATTTTTTGCTCTATTATTACATTATTAAACAGAAAAAAAAAAAACCTACTGTTTATTGCTCAAGAAAAAGTGGGACTTTCTAAGTCCTACAGAGTGAAAACATATGCTGTACACCCTGAATGATAACTAGATCAAAAAGAACTCTTGGAAATTTATAAATAAAGTTTGAAACATAAACAGATAACATTCATTTTTTGTTTTAACTGAGATCAAAAGAAAGAAGCATATATTAAGATAACCACTAATATATAAACATAAAGAAATGAATATAAGAAATCAATATATTTAAGATTTAGACAAAATTCAAATTTGATTTCATCATAGATCAGTATATTAGTATGGCCAAATGTCTACTATATTTTAGTTCTCTGTCAGTCCTTTACTTTATCCCTATATTTTGAAAGATGTACAATATAAATTACAGGTATTAACAACCATAACAATAACAAATAAGTGTATTTCAGCTTTGCGTGTGATGGGAAACACATGAACCCAGTGATATGTGGTTGAGAATGCTGTACTAGCATTCTAAAGCTATATTTCCATTGTGACACAGTATATTTTTCTCTTTCTGCTTAAAGAGCAAGTAAACATTTTGCAGGAGAAGAGATGTACAGATGGAGGTGGACAGAGGCATCTTAACTCTTAAATTAGTTCTTCACAACTTAGTTCCCAGATGTTTGTTTCTCATGCCCCCTGCTATATTGAGGAGAATATGCTATTGTTTGTCAATGAGTCATATACTGTCTTCACAAATTTGGAGAAAATGCAAAGCTATAGTTGGGTATAGTATGAGTCACTGACAGACCATGAAAAGCTCCAAGAGATATACTCAGAGCTACTTTGCATTTTTAAGAAAATTGATACTCTTCTTCTGACGTCTTCCAAATACTCAAGGTTTTCCTTCCTTGTCAATGGATGCAGTCATCAAGAATAGGTAATCCATTCAAATGATAAACATGTTTTAAATTCAAGCCATCCTTTTTTTTCTGGCATACTGCTCATCTCTCACTGCAAACCATTTTTTACCATGTATACAGAATATCTTTTCCTATCCTCAAGGTGCATACATTACATTTGACAAAGCATACAGATGGGTAGCTTTTCACTGATTCTGTATAATCCTGGCAGATGGAATGAGTCCCTCTCACTACACTGGGTCTGCTGTACTAAGTTTCCTAACTGCCTCATCACAAGGCAGTATCCTGAGAATCACATTTTAACCTGTACCCACCAAAGCAAAGCCAAAACAGGATATTTAACTGCACCTTTAAAAGGCAGAGAATTTGAAAATTCTATTTCTCAACAATGGAACATGTAAAAGCAGTTACTGCATCTATAGCTTTCTCATATTAATGTGTATAAGAGGAACAATATAATAATGAGATGTTATGATAAATTTTAACATAGAGTAAAAACATTAAAGTTCATTTGGCCTAAGCAACTACTACTCTTTAAACTTCAGGTATTTGGATTTTCAATTATACATATAAAGTTACTTAATTTTTAGACTGATTAAAAGAAATGAGAGTTGGGGCCTGGTGGGATGCCACAAGGAAATATTCAAATATTTGAAGGGCAGCCCTACAATAAACAGTGCAGATTAAAACTAATGAATGCCCTTCATGGAAAGCTAAATAACTATACTATATAAATAAATTTTGTTCCACAAAAGAATACAAAATCATATGGGATCATAATCTTCCTGACATTGGCTAAAAAATTTGTTCTGAAGCCTTTATAGAATTTATTGGAATATAAACTTCTGGTGGGAAAAGTTTTGTTTGCTCAGTCACTCAGTTGTGGCTGACTTTCTGAGAACTCACTGACTGTAGCCTGGGAGGCTTCTCTGTCCATGGAATTTTCCAAGCAAGGAGAATGAAGTGGGTTGCAGTTTCCTTCTCCAGGGTGTTTCATTTATTGCTATCTTATTCCCTTTGACTAAAATAGCATCTGCCCCATGATAGACTCTTGATTTATCCTACAATCAAAATAACTAAGGACACTAAAGATTTGATGGAAAGTTTTTAAGATTTCCCTGAGAAATTCCCTTTATATTCATGTCTTGCTCATAAGCATAGACATTAAAGAAAACTAAATTTTGGATTATACTTTAAAACAAAAAATATCTTTTAAAGATTAGTCATTACAGATGTATAGGGGGTTGCTTAAATAACGTTCAAAATTGCTTTCATCTATTTTTTCTTAATGTTATCCAAAGCTAAATGTGAATTGTAAATGAAATTCAAAATGGAGGCACTAACTATGGATGATAACCAATGAGGCATCTCCCATCTGATGTCTCATGGACAACCCAAATGTATATCTAGACATTTTTGTTTTTACAGCAAAGTTTTTCTATCAGATTTGCACCATGAAAATGGTATTAGCTCTGCATAGTTGTGTAGCAAATTACTTTAAAATTTATCAGCTTAAAACAAAAATATATATTATTTTCACAATTTCTGAAGGCCAGGAATCCATGAGCAGCTTAGCATGGTGCTGGCTTACCAGGTTGCAGTCAGTCAAGCTGTCAGTTGAAACTGCTGTCAGATCGAGATTCTACAAGCTCATATGTTTATTGACAGACCTTTCTTTCTCAGTTTTGGGCTACTTGTTGTCCAGAGCCAGCAGTCTCTCAACACGTGGGCTTTTCACAATGAGAGAGAAAGAGAAAGAGGATCTGAGATGGAAGCTGTGGTCTTTTATAACCTAATTCCAGAAGTGAAATATTTATTACCTTACAAACATGTTATTGGTCATACAAGCCATCCCTAGCACAATGTAGGCGTGGACCTACATAAGAGTATGAATACCAGGAGAAAAGAGTAATTGGGAATCTTCCTAGAGGCTGCCTACTATAGGAATCATTGAATCAATAATTTGTTAGTTGAATTATAGACACTAAGGGACAGGTGACACTAGTGGTAAAGAACCTGCTTACCAGTGCAAGAGATTAAGAGATGTGGGTTCAATTCCTGGGTCAGGAAGATCCCCTGGAGGAGGGCACTGAAACCCACTCCAGTATTCTTGCCTGGGGAATCCCATGGACATAGGAGTCTGGAGGGCTACGGTCTATAGGGTTGCAAAGGGTTGGACATGACTGAAGTATTTAGCACACATTCACGTATGCATAGATACTTTATTTGATTACACAATTGAAGATAAGATTTGGAAACCACAATGGTGGGAGAAGGAGGCCAAAATGAATTTTCTGGCTTATTGTCTAAATGAATCAAAATTCTGTGGCTCACGAGTACGTGATTATTTTATTAAGAATTTCATTTTAGTTAAAAATTGTTCATATTTCTAGCAATATAGAGACACATATAAGAAATAAAGAAATAGCCATTTTCATTGTGCATTATGGTGCTGCATACTTTGAAAGAAAAAAAGAAACCTGAAACAATGACTGTTAACAGTTCAGAATATCAAAACAACTCCCTTCACTGAAAGTTCAAGTAGTTGAAATAATTTAGGGACTGTTTCTAGAGGTTATTCTTCTGCAATGCATACACATATTATTATAATATCACTCTCATGATTATTAATATCATCAAGCAAGCAAAAGAATACTCTTGTAAATGTGAGTCAGAAGCAAGGTTTTCTTTGGTTTCTATTCACATGCAACAGTTTATTGGCAATTTTTCTACAGAAATGCATATTCTCCTCAAGTGTAATGTCCTTGGGAATAATAGCCACAGAACAAAATGCTGGATTTGTAAAACATTTTGAGCTCTGTGGAGAACAAAAGTTGTTAGGAAAGTAAAAAGAATTATTAACATCAAATTCACAATTTATTCTGATTCTGTCCCCAAATCCTTTCCTTTGCCCTAAGGGAAGAAAGTCCCAGTAAAGGAGAGATGTGAAGTCCAGTTATGTTCCTGGGTTGAACCCTCCTTTGGGCTCCAAGATGCACAAGATTCTCTGTCAGGATTTCTAGTTTCAAGAACAAAACATATCTCTGACAAATTTAAGATGAAAAAGACATTTGCTTAAAAAAAAAAAATGTTGGGCAGTCCAAAGAATCCCTGACAGGTCTAGAAAACCGAACTTGGAACATAAGCAGCCCAAGATAATTTCGAACTAAATAAAGAGAAGCGGGTTAAGAAAACATAGCTTCCTCAGGTAGAACAATACTTTGTTTTTCAGCCTTTGGCATACATTTCATAACTAAGACAGACTGTAAGCAGGAAAAATTATCTACACATTCGTTATTCAACATGCACTTGACAATATATACTGATCTATAAACATGAACCAGGTATTAATTTAGGTATTGGGGATAGAGTTGTTACACAAAAAAATCAAAGCTCTTGCCTACATGGAGCTTGTATTCTAACGAATTCTATCAGGTAAAATCCTGTTTATACTGCTTTGATCAATTTTATTCAATTTTTATCAATAAATAAATTTATTATTGATTTACCAATTAAAGTTTTAACTATATTCATAAGGTTATTGTTCTTCTCTTATATTTCCACTCCTGTGAGATTACTGGGAATTGTGGAAGGCAGATCTTATCTGGGATTATTCAATGTGATCCCATAATACCAGACACAGTAAAAAAATAACAAGATCTGATATAAGCATTTTAAACTTTTTCTTCACAGCAAAATGATAAGCAATACTTTAATTGTAAGATTTGCTAAAAAGTAATTTTATGGTATAAAATGTATTTGCTCTATGTATTTTTTTTTTTTTTTTGGTCATTACATGGAAGAAGGTTTCTATGATTGCAAATATCAGTATTCCATTGACTAATGTGCTGTGCTAAGTTGCTCAGTCATGTCTGACATTTTGAGACCCCATGGACTGTAGCCCACCAGGCTTCTGTGTCCACAGGATTCTCCAGGCAAGAATACTGAAGTGGGTTGCCATACCCTCCTCCAGGGAATCTTCCAGATCCAGGGACTGAACTGTTTCTCTGAAGTCTCCTGCATTGAGACTATTTATAAACTCCTCCATTGACTAATACTTAAATATAATCAGTAGTTTAATAAAGTCCAATTTTTCATGAAAAATATAATGTTCTCCTACATGAGAGATAAATATGGATATTTTTTAGTACATCCTTTGAAAGTTATACAATAAATCTGCTGCTGCTGCTGCTGCTGCTGCTGCTAAGTTGCTTCAGTTGTGTCTGACTCTGTGCGACCCCATAGATGGCAGCCCACCAGGCTCCCTTGTCCCTGGGATTCTCCAGGCAAGAACACTGGAGTGGGTTGCCATTTCCTTTTCCAGTGCATGAAAGTGAAAACTGAAAATGAAGTCGCTCAGTTGTGTCCAACTCTTAGTGGCCCCATGAACTGCAGCCTACCAGGCTCCTCCGCCTGTGGGATTTTCCAGGCAAGAGTACTGGAGTGGGGTGCCATTGCCTTCTAATAAGTCTAACACATGTTAAAGCTGAAGTATGACTCTTTTATGCTTTAGTCAACCTGAATTGATGTCCAGTGGAAGCAGAGGATTAAGGCTCTTTGAAGAAAGCTTGGGGACAAAACGTTTGTGAGGGCTCTTAGACAGGGAGAGAAAACTCATTATATCTGACTCATGCTTTCCTCAAAGTAAACTCACACAAGTTGTTATTTTTATTTTTGAAGGATAATTGTTTAGCAAACCACTAAATTATGAGACATATGAATGACTTAGAAAATGGAGAGAGATAAATAACTGTGGCCCTGAAAAAGCAAGATTTCACAATTAAAAAAAAAAATCTAACCTAGAAGAATTTGAAAGTCATTTTATAAAGCAACACTTTTCTTGACTTAAGAGCTTCATGATGGGACAATGGACTTTTAAACACTACAAAATTAGTGGTTTGCAGTCAGAAAAAATGTTCACCATCCCGATTTATCCTTGTAATCTCACTTGTTTCGTGGAAAAACTGTTGGTGGATTTAGCAAAGTTCATATTCTTATCTTAATGACCTTATCAGATTTCATTCCCTTGCATTTACTCAAGTATTTATCTCCAGCAATTGTTCTAGCTGACTCTTGTATTGCATAAAACATGCTGTAAACTTTGTAGGCATTATAAAAACATCACACGTCTTCTTAAGCCATGTTTCCTCTTCTGTAACAAGTATACTTCTCTGTTCCCTTTTATTACACAATGCACTACAAAGTTGTTTCCAATTCATCTCCTTGGGTTCTCTCTTAAACTCACCCTAATATTTCATTTTGTCCACAGAATTCCATTAAAACTTTTCCTATCAAGACTACCATATACATATATATATAATTGGAATATATGTATATTCCAATAGGAAATTAATACTCAGCTCTTATTTCACTTGTTTAGCAAAAATAGGGGGAGAAACAGACTTAACTGAAATACTGCTTTCCCACTAATCTGCTGGTTCTTTTTTTTCCTCACTGGCTACCCACATCCCCTAAGTGTCAATGCTAGTCAGATCTTGTATCTCTTTTCTTCATTTCACTTACTACTAAAGTGCACCCTCATAGAGTCTCTTGGTTTTAAAGAGTTGACAACATGTAAATAGACTCAACATGTTTTTGAGGCTGAATAAAAATAATTTCCTTATCCTTTCCGGGAAAGAAATGGGACAGAGACCTCACAGTATAAACATGTGGGGCAAGAGATCAGTTCAGTTAAGTTCAGTCGCTCAGTCATGTCCTACTCTTTGCGACCCCAGCACACCAGGCCTCTCTGTCCATCACCAACTTCCGGAGTTTCCTCAGACTCGATTTCATCGAGTCAGTGATGTCATCCAGCCATCTCATCCTGTGTCATCCCCTTCTTTTCCTGCCCCTAGTCCCTCCCAGCATCAAAGTCTTTTCCAATGAGTCAACTCTTTTCATGAGGTGGCCAAAGTACTGGAGTTTCAGCTTCAGCAACATTCCTTCCAAAGAAATCCCAGGGCTGAACCCTTCAGAATGGACTAGTTGGATCTCCTTGCAGTCCAAGGGACTCTCAAGAGTCTTCTCCAACACCACGCTTCAAAAGCATCAATTCTTCGGCACTCAGCTTTCTTCACAGTCCAAATCTCACATCCATACATGACCATTGGAAAAACCATAGCCTTGAATAGACAGACCTTTGTTGGCAAAGTACTGTCTCTGTTTTTCAATATGCTATCTAGGTTAGTCATAACTTTTCTTCCAAGGAGTAAGCGTCTTTTAATTTCATGGCTGCACTCACTATCTGCAGTGATTTGGGAGCCCCCCAAAAATAAAGTCTGACACTGTTTCCACTGTTTCCCCATCTATTTCCCATGAAGTGATGGGACCAGATGCTATGATCTTTGTTTCCCGAATGATGAGCTTTAAGCCAACTTTTTCACTTTCCACTTTCACTTTCATCAAGAGACTTTTTAGTTCCTCTTCACTTTCTGCCATAAGGGTGGTGTTATCTGCATAGCTGAGGTTATTGATATTTCTCCCAGCAATCTTGATTCCAGCTTGTGTTTCTTCCAGTCCAGCGTTTCTCATAATGTACTCTGCATATAAGTTAAATAAGCAGGGTGACAGTATACAGCCTTGACGTGCTCCTTTTCCTATTAGGAACCAGTCTGTTGTCCATGTCCAGTTTTAACAACTGTTGCTTCCTGACTTGCATACAGGTTTCTCAAGAGGCAGGTCAGATGGTCTGGTATTCCCATCTCTTTCAGAATTTTCCACAGTTTATTGTGATCCACACAGTCAAAAGCTTTGGTATAGTCAATAAAGCAGATGTAGATGTTTTTGGGGGACTCTCTTGCTTTTTCAATGATCAAGCAGATGTTGGCAATTTGATCTCTGGTTTCTCTGCCTTTTCTAAAACCTGTTAAAAAAATATGTTAGGTAATTATAAAAGGCAACCTGTATTGAGGCAACTCTAACCCTAAAACTTCCCCCTCTCAACACAGTCTGATTCATTGGCTGAAAAACATGGAAACCTTTATACCACGATCTGGATCCACTGTGTCTTTGAGGTACTTTTTCTCCTCCCAGTTCATTCTGCTTTAGTTGCTATTCAGTTTCTTTTCTATTCCTAGAACATAGCAAACATTTGTTCTCCTCAGAGGTTTTTCATTTGCTTAACTTTTTTCCATAATTTTATTGCCTTCCAACATAGTATACATCTCACATGCTTATTTTAGTCACAGTATAGTAGAATATATGCTCCAGGAGGGCTAGAATTGTTTTTCTGCTATATTCCCAGCCCCTAGGGTGTCTATTGTCCATAATTGGGTCTCAAAAAGCATTTGCTGAATAAATGTTCTATTTTATAATCTTTAGCTCAATGCAAACATGTAAGATACATTAAAAAAAAGTCTTAAAAAAAGAAAGAAAGACATGTTTAAGAGGAGTGGAAATGGAAATATTCTCTTTTTGCTGTGCTGATTTGAGTCACCAGTTAAATACTCATGTGAAGATGTTCACCACTAGGATGAAAAATGACTCAATAGTTCATGAGAAAAGCCAAAAGTTTAGGCATATACTTTGCTAGTTGTCCAATTAGAGCTGATGGCTGAAACCCTGGGAATAAATTCCAGTGTCAATAAAGAGCAATCAGAAGGAAAAAGGGGGAGAAAAAAAAATCACAAGAGGCTAAAGAGAAAGAATTCCTAAAAGGAACTGAGGTGCCAGAAAGTGTGTCAGGGACAACTCACTGTGAAGTGAACTTTCCATAGGAAACGGCCAGGTTTCCTTGGCTTCCCTTACCCCTGCTCTCATTGTACCCCCCGCTACTTTCTCTTGATCGCTGAGTCCAGATGCCAGGAACCATCTGCACGAATGTGGTTCCTTATTCTATTCATGCTACTGCTGCTGCTGCTAAGTCACTTCAGTCGTGTCCGACTCTGTATGACCCCATAGACGGCAGCCCACCAGGCTCCCTCGTCCCTAGAATTCTCCAGGCAAGAACACTGGAGTGGGTTGCCATTTCCTTCTCCAGTGCATGAAAGTGAAAAGTGAAAGTGAAGCCGCTCAGTGGTGCCCGACTCAGCGACCCCATGGACTGCAGCCCACCAGGCTTCTCCGTCCATGGGATTTTCCAGGCAAGAGTACTGGAGTGGGGTGCCATTGCCTTCTCCGATTCATGCCACAGTATGAGATAAATGAAGCTATCAGAGGACCACTGAGGCTTCAATCTCTGTGTGTCATTAAGGGACTCCTTTGTATTAATCAGATACAGAGTATCTCCTTTGTATTACTCAGGTGAAATCTGGGGCTGCATCCTGTGAATTTAGCCTTTTTTTGAGTTCCCTGTGAGGTAATAATGCTTCTTTGTATTCAAAATGGAGTTTAACTGGTAATGATAAGCATCTGCAGAGACTTCACAGAACCCTCAGCAGCAGGGAAATGTGGAGTGAGTCATTAAGGGACTCCTTTGTATTAATCAGATACAGAGATCTCCTTTGTATTACTCAGGTGAAATCTGGGGCTGCATCCTGTGAATTTAGCCTTTTTTTGAGTTCCCTGTGAGGTAATAATGCTTCTTTGTATTCAAAATGGAGTTTAACTGGTAATGATAAGCATCTGCAGAGACTTCACAGAACCCTCAGCAGCAGGGAAATGTGGAGTGGAAGGTGCTAAAACTGTAATTAGAACAAGGCATCTGTCTCCCAGCTCCTACAGAGCAGCTACTAATCAATGTGATCACTCGTTTTGAGTGGGGAAGTGTACATCCATGGTTCTGTTGGACTTTTTCCCAGCCACCAGCCGACTGAATGCTGGTGGAGAGCACCCTTGGCTTTGGAGAGGGAGAAGAAAGCATTATTGCTTAGTAAATGTAGCTGTTCACTTTTAAAAAGGTGTTTGGTGGGGGCAAGTCTTGATTTCCGTTTCCTATTTGCAGAACAATCTGGAGGCCAATTTTTTTCTAAAAGTATGGTTTCACTCTGAAGCAGTTTCAGACTGATTATCCAGAATTTTTGATTTCTTCTCCCATAAGTTTACTTGCCCTTCGTAATTTTGATCCCTTCTGGCAGGTTTATTGAGGAAGAGAAAGAAGATTTAATGCAATCATACAAATTTTCCATCTATTACCAATTCTATTTTGGGCAGCATTTTCCAATGTATGGAAAATTAAAATTCATCTTCTATAAAATTCATCTGTAAGAATCTTCTTAAAAAAATAGTGCTGTAATCCAATACTTTGGAGAATGCTGGATATTATATATCCCTTTTTAGAAATTCACAGTTCACACAGGGTATTAAAGGCTTCTAACTGTACTACAATAAAGAAACTGGTTTAAACTCTGTTGAACCCAGCATGGCCCAAACTTATTGCTCTAGGAAGTTTTTCTTTTCTTTTTTGAGGACATAAAACAGAATTAATGTTCCAAAGAAAAGGCTTTAGTACAAGCTAAATTAAATATTTCTTATCATTGATATTTAAATTATGCTTAAAATGATGTACAGAGATTTCCTAGAATTTCTTCATTTCCACTTTCTATTACCACTAAGAACTGCATGTTACATACTCATTTGGGGTAAGTGGGTCAGGACTGTTGCTCATTCTTCTCAAAAGAATAAAAATATTTCCTATTCTTATCCAATATAGCCCCAGAAGACAGCCTAGTGTAGAGTCTGTCTTTTCTACAGATGTTGATGCCTGGTGTCTCTGAGAATTCCACACCAGGCTGAGCCAGCCTACTCTTTTTTTAAATCTTCACATTGGAGAGTGTTCAGGAACTGATAGTATTTAAGATAATTTCCTAAGAAGCTGAAAAAGAAGGCTCACGCACCGGTGCATTAGGTCACATGTTCATGTAAAGACATGAGGCAGACATTAATAATGTAGCATATATACATTTCCATAGAGAATAAGAGTGCAAATAACTGTAAAGGAAAGGAAAGAAGATTTAAAAGACCCACAAAATAGGTAGTAGAAAGAATATGCTTATGATGACTATAACATTAGTTAAATGTCTTACAGGGCACAGTGGAGTACTAAACAAGAGAATTATTAGACATTTCTGAAGCATAAAATCACTTGACTCAAGAAAGAGTAAGTCAATATGAAAAGAACACTTGGAGAAGCCAGCTGAAATACATCAGAACTCTGTTGAGAAGGCCAAATAAAAAAGTAAGGAAAAGTCACCAAATGATTAAAAAGCTTTTATTTTATACCTGAAAAGCCAGTTATAAAGATACATAAACTGTAGGTTTTGCCTTAGAGAGAGATTATGGTTAACAGGAACATCTTTTTGTTTTTCCAAATGAGGAGATTTATGGGTTGCAGAAGGAAATCTTGAAATAAAATGTCCTAGAAATGGTTTCAGAGAAGTACTCCAGTACTCTTGCCTAGAAAATCCTATGGCCAGAGGAGCCTGGTGGGCTGCACTCCATGGGTTCGCTGAGTCGGATAGGACTAATTGACTTTACGTTCAGTTTTCACTTTCATGCACTGGAGAAGGAAATAGCAACCCATTCCAGTGTTCTTGCCTGGAGAATCCCAGGGGTGGGGGAGCTTGGTGGGCTGCCGTCTATGGAGTCACACAGAGTTGGATACGACTGAAATGACTTAGCAGCAGCAACAGCAGCAAGATGGTTTAGGGTGTGAGTGTGCTTGCATGTGTGTGTGGTATGGGGAGTGAAATGAGGAACAAGGGTAGGGGAGAGAGAAATTTTTAAAGTTACAGATGACTACAAGTCCAAAATATATATATTTGTAAATATGGTTGGATGTGTAGTATGTTTTGTAATTCTCCTTTCTCTGTTTCCTCAAGGGTTTTCAGAAAACAAGAAAAAACAAACATTTTTTCCAGTGCTTGCTTTCTGCAGTTTGATATATTTCTATTTAGTGTTTCATTCTTCGATAGGAAGAAGATTTAGACATTTAGTTTCTACCTAAACATTAGTAACTGGACTGAGGAAATTTTAATATGTAGCAGACTTAAAGAACAACAAAAAAGAAGGATTACTATTTTAGTGTGAGAGATATCATCATAAAAGTTATGCGACTCTACCTTGAAAGATAAATACTAATATTGTTTGAATTCTAAACTTATATATTTGAATTCACCTTAATTCACATTTATTGAAGAAAGTTTACACAAAGACGATTCCATCTAAGGGTCTCACTTTAGTGGTAGGTGCTTAGACTCAAGGTGTCAGACACTAATTCAGATTGAGCATATTAACAGCTTTTAAAACAAACTTGGTTCTGCATGGCTAACCAGCTTTGTTGATCTTTTCTCCACATTCATTATTAATCTCTGCACAGGGTCATTAAGTGTCTCAGTCAGTATTCTCCAGAGAAATGGAACCAATAGGATGTATGTGTGTGTGTGTGTGTGTGTGTGTGTGTGTGTGTGTGGTGTAAAGAGATTTGCTTTAAGGAATTGTCTTAAGTGATTACAAAGGCCGGTACATCCAAAATCTGTAGGGTGGGCTGTCAGGCTGGAGTCCAGAGAAGAGCCAACTTTAAGTCTGAAGGCTGTCTGCTTTGGATAAGTAAAGGATAAAATATAAGTAAAGACAAGAAGATGATGGTGATGTAATCGAGAGGAACAACGATAACAAGGGAAGACAGTCTATAATTAAAGCAAGAAGAAACAATAAGCCTTGATATTTGTTAAAAACCGTAGAACTCCACCCTGAGCATTTTTCCACATTTGGTGTTCTATATTTAAAAAACAATGTTAAAAGTTACTTCATACACACAGTGATCTTGCAAATAATGACAAAACAATGGTAAAGAACTATTTACCAATGAGAAATACATACATGCCTTTTCAGACTGTTGATTCATTTGTTTTCTTGAACTACATATATTTTGTTCATTTTCCAATCACACTCTTGGAAGGAGAAATTTTACCATGTTTCTCCAGAGTCATAAAAATCCAAGGTAAATTCTAGATTGAAATAACTAGGATTTAAGTTTCAGCTTGCCAGTAGAAAGCAGGATTGTGTGAATTTTTCCACCATTTCAATAAACGCTGTCAAAAAACATTCTACTTTTATATTCTTAAACCTAAAAGATTTGAATTCATTTAACGTTTTTGAAGAGAGTGTATCTGTTGCCTCTAGGGAATATTCTCTGTTCTTCTTTCTCCAATCCAATTCTATTCTCCATAAGGTGTCTATATTATCAAATTGCACTATCTTTATTCCACGTACTTTAAACTCTCCAATGGTTAAGGTGTACACAGCAGGACTCAGCAGTTACTTGTTCTAAATCTGTTCAAAATCCTCCCACCCTAACTGCTGGCACGGCCGGGTCCGGTGCCAATCAGATAGTTCATTGTTCTTGGTAGCTCACACAGCTGCTCATCAAATGCACAGCTGTGGCACTGACCTTTAATAATATTATTCAGAGACTCAGCCTCATTTTATGAAACAGGCATGTCCTCATTTAAAATTCCCCAGAATCTTCTATTGGCTTTATAATTGAATCTATATTTTGTTAAACTGTCAAGGAAGTTTTTTTTTTAAAAATCAACAGTCAAATATTATATTAATAAAACTTGTCCAGATCTGTACAATACCAGCTAATATCAAAATGGTCTTTCTTTATATGAAATTCAGGGAAAGTAAAACAGAAGGGGCTTAAATGACTTGAGAAACTGTTCATATGTTGCTGCCTCAGTGTTACTGAGGAAACAGAAAATTATTATTAAGAGGTTTATTGAAGATATGGTTTGAAGCAAAAAAGTCTAGTGTTTATTAGAATGAGAATTTTAGGTAATTGGATATCTATCATTGGCTAGGCTATATTTTTAGATATTTTGAGGCCTATTTTACAACTTTACAAGATTTCTGTGAGGTGATTTTTATTTTTTTTTATAGGTAACATGTCTATTTAATAAATGTATATTACCAAAAGGATGAGGCCTGATATTTCTTTTTGAAATTTTTAAGTTATCATGCATTAAAACAGATTTTTTTCAGGTATATAGCTGTATATCCAAGATGTGTGCATTGCAACACATCCATAGATTTGGGTTACTACCACAATCAGGAGACAGAACTCTTCATAGGCCTTCAAAACTCCCTCATGCTATATATTTAGAGCTTCATTTTTCCCAGCTTCTCTAACCTTAACCCCATCACTATGGTTTTGTCTTTCTTGACAATGTCATAAAATATAATTATAAATAAAGGTGATCATTTAACACTAGCTCCTTTCACTTAGCATAATGAGTTTAAGATTTATTAATAGCTTGTCCCTTTTTGTTGCTGAATAGTATTTCACATATGACTTTACACATTTTTAAAATTTTTTTAATTTTACCCACTGTAGGGCATTTGGTGGAGAAGGCAATGGCATCCCACTCCAGTACTCTTGCCTGTAAACTCCCATGGACGGAGGAGCCTGGTAGGCTGCAATCCATGGGGTCGCTGAGTCAGACACGACTGAGTGACTTCACTTTCACTTTTCACATTAATGCATTGGAGAAGGAAATGGCAACCCACTCCAGTGTTCTTGCCTGGAGAATCCCAGGGATGGTGGAGCCCAATGGGCTGCCGTCTGTGGGGTGGCACAGAGTTGGACACCACTGAAGCGACTTAGCAGCAGCAGCAGCAGGGCATTTGGGTTGTCTCCAGTGTTAGTCACTCAGTTGTGTCCAACTCTTGGTGACCCCATGGACTGTAGCCCACCAGGCTCCTCTGTCCATGGAATTCTCCAGGCAAGAATAGTGGAGTGGGTAGTCACTCCCTTATCCAGGGTATCTTCCTGACCTAGGAATCAAACCCTGGTCTCCTGTATTGCAGGCAGACTCTTTACCATCTGAGCCACCAGGAAAGACCATCCAATTCTGGGTAGTTTGAGTTGCCATTGAAATTTGTGAACAGGTTTTTAATGTGAATATATGTTTTCCTATTTCTTGTCTAAATGCCCAAGGATAGTAATCTGGTAAGGATGTTTTTAACTTTATAAAGCACTGCCAGATTATTTTATAGAGGTATATCATTGCTGGTATTGTACCAGCAATGCATGAGAGTTTCCAATTGTTCTATATCCTCATCAGGATTTGATATAATCATACAATTTTGGTATTATTTACTTAAGTCATTCTAATGTGTTGTAATTATATAATATAGTGATCTTAATTAGCATATTATTAACAGTTAATGATGTTGAACAACTTTTCATGTATTCATTAGACAGCCATAGAATCTCTTAAAGTATCTGCTCAATCCTTTGTTCAGTTTTTAATTATGCTGTTTTTTTTATTCCCCCCAAATTTCATAGCTTTATATTTTCCACTTGCATCTATGGTCAGCTTTGAATCAATTTTTCGTATGATATTTGAGATTTAAGTTGAGATTTATTTTTTTGCATATGAAATTTTTTAAAAGAATTGTTTTTTTGCAGTCATGTCAAAATCAAATGGTCATACTTGTGTGGTTGTATTGGCTTGGCCAAAAAGTTCATTTGAGTTTTTCCATTATACCATACAACAAACCTCAAAAAACTTTTTGGCCAACCCAATATTTCTGGACTTGTTATTCTGTTCCACTGATCTTTGAGTCTATCCTTCTGCTATACCAAAGTCTTGGTTATTGATATAGATACCTATTTGATACCCAAGAAGTATAATATTCTTTACACAGTTTTATTTAAGTCTAGAGATGAGAGGAGAAATCAAGGTTGGGGATCCAAAGTTGTTATTACATAGAGTGACTATTTAAAAATAATGGCATTGAAGGAGAGAAAAAAGAGAGGAAAGAGAGAATGGCAGGAAGAGAATATGGATTCAAGTTAAATCCTTTTATGCTCCAACACTTAGAAGTAAAGTAGAAGAGTTTTAGAAGGAGAGGCCAGTTAGATAAGTGAAAAATAAGTGTGATATCATAAAACATGGAAGAAAAACATTTCAAAAAGCAGCATGTGAGAAACTGGCAAACACAGCTGAGAGTTAAAGCAAGCTGAGTATGAAGAAATGAATGAAACAAATCTTAATTTTCATATTTAAGAAATGAACAGGAATTGAGGAAAATGATAAATGGGTAATATCAATAAAATTTTGGAGAAGTTTGAATATGAACGATAGCACAAAAATGGAGAATTGGCTGGAAGGGGATATCAAAGTAAAGAGGTTTTTATCTTGGCTGTTTTTTGCTTTTTTCAGCTTTATTTTGGTAACATGAAAACGTGTTTGATACAAATGGGCATGACCTAACCGGGAAAGATAAAGTTGATTCATAATTGAGGCACTAGACAGAAGCAGAGGCAGGGTGAAGGAATTGTCTGCAGGGCACTTCCCTTGGTTTACCAGATTAGGGGAGGGGGTCTTCTTGAATCCCTTCTAAAGTGTGATGCACAAGGGATACAGTGTATATGCAGCGTCTGTTTCATTGTTTCTTTATGTTTTTGATTCTGTTTTTCTTTGCAGTTGTTAAATCTGTATACATGGAGTTTTGACTGATTGATTTTTGTATAGATGAAATTTAAAACATCTGCTATACATATATCCACCAATGGGCATTATTAGCAAGCTGGGTAGACTGTTGGTTGTGTAACTCAACACTCTGAATGCTGTGTTGGGCCTTATTTTTCCAGAGTTGTGTTGTTGTTTGTTTTTTGGCAGCATTAAGGGTGGATGTATGCATCTTAGTTCCCCCACCAGGAATGGAACGTGTGTCTCCTGCAGTGAAAGCTCAGAGTCTTAACCACTGGACCACCAGGGAAGTCCCTCAGAGTTATTTATTCAGTCATTTCTTCAAGGGAAATGAAATGATTTAGTTGGAGCTAAATAAATAAAAAAGTGAAATAAAAAGGCATGCTAACATATGTGGCTAAATAATTGGAAATCCATAGCAAATAAAACCACTTAACATCCTTTGTGAAAGTGTAAGTCGCTTAGTCATGTCTGCCTCTTTGCAACCCCATGCTGTACAGTCCTTGAAATTCCCCGGGCTAGAATACTGGAGTGAGTAGCCTTTCCCTTCTCTATGGGATCTTTCCAAACCAGTCTCCCTCACTGCAGGCAGATTTGTTACTAGCTGAGCCACAGGGAGATCAGTCCTGGGTGTTCACTGGAAGGACTGATGTTGAAGCTGAAACTCCAATACTTTGGCCACCTAATGCGAAAAGCTGACTCATTTGAAAAGACCCTGATGCTGGGAAGGATTGAGGGCAGGAGGAGAAGGGGACAACAGAGGATGAGATGGTTGGATGGCATTACTAACTCAATGGACACGAGCCGGGTAAACTCCAGGAGTTGGTTATGGAGGGGGAGGCCTGGCGTGCTGTGGTTCATGGGGTCACAAAGAGGCAGACACGACTGAGCAACTGAACTGAACTGATCTGAGCCACAAGGGAAGCCCAAGAATACTAGGGTGGGTAGCCTATCCCTTCTCCAGTGGATCTTCCTGACCCAGGAATTGAACGAGGGACTCTTGCACTGGCGTGCTGTGGTTCATGGGGTCACAAAGAGGCAGACACGACTGAGCAACTGAACTGAACTGATCTGAGCCACAAGGGAAGCCCAAGAATACTAGGGTGGGTAGCCTATCCCTTCTCCAGTGGATCTTCCTGACCCAGGAATTGAACGAGGGACTCTTGCATTGCAGGCGGATTCTTTACCAACTGAGCTCTTAGGGAAGCCCTTCACTAATAGTAAATTAAAGAGATCAGTGATTATTATTCCATTGCAGATATCAGTTATCACCGTCTAGTCTACACTGCCGCACCATCTCAGTAATGGCTGGGCCACCATTGTCAATGCCTAGCACAGCACCATTTACATAAAAGATTAAGAAAAATATCTTTGGGACCTAAAAAGTGAATATTTTTTATACATATGAGTAATATCTATCTAATCAAATTATTTATTTAGTATAATTTTGATAAAATAAGAAAATAACCATAGGATACAGTTCTCTGTCTTTTTACAATGATTGAAGACTTACATGTTTCTTGGTATAAATGTAGATAGTAAATCTTGTGGTAAAGTAATTGATGATCAGGGAAACAGAAAAAAAATACATAAAAGCTATTATACATCAATAAAAATTATTCCAAACTACAAGTGAA
>SJYC01064632.1:0-15009 GCA_006408675.1 Madoqua kirkii | reverse complement strand
AAATTTAGACAATTAAAGGTCAATTCCTATACCAGTTATCACCTCAAAACATTATTTGTATAAATTTTAGGTGCATCAAAGTCATAGTTTTACATTAAATAAATCTAAAAAGCATGTTCTTTTTATTGAAGTTTTTTTTAAAATAAGTAGTCTGATCACTTATTTTGATTATTCTAAATAGCATAGTCTCTTGTTCCCAGATAATATTTCATGACCATATGGTGACTCATTTTGAATAATGCCTGGCAGTTGAAGTGACAATAGCTATTTCTTCATAATTCCTAACAGAGATTAAAAGTGAAAAATTCAATCTTATGAATCTTTTCAGAAATCTTGGCACCTAATTTGCCTCAAAAATAAAAACAAACAAAAAACTTACATTTTTTATGCAAAAGAGAGTATATCGTGGAGGAAGTCCTGGAACTGAAGTCAGAGGAATTAACGTTCAAGCACAGGTTCTGTCACTTTCTAAGTGAGATGCCTGGATTCCCTCCATCTCTCTAACTCTTGACTTTCTCAAAGGCTGGACAACGTGGTAGCACCATTTACTTCCTCTGTCACAAGGTAATGGTAAATATCAAATCGAATGAAATAATATATAATTTCTATTACTAAATGGGTGCCTGACAGGGCCTGAGTACTGTGATAACTATATTTTCACATGTGCATTTGTTTTTGATCCCCTCAACAATCCCATCATACTTATCTCATTTTAGTAGTGAAGAGAGTCAGCCTAAGAGAGTTTATACAACTTTTTCTAGGTCATATGATGATAGAAGAGCCAAGACTTTGCTGTTGTTCATTGTTTAGTTGCTAGGTCATGTTGAACTTCAATTTTCTCCTCCAGGCAGTCTTCCTGACCTAGGGATCAAATCCAAGTCTCCTGCATTGGCAGATGGATTCTTTAACACTGAGCCACCAGGGAAGCCCGGGGAGCCAAGACTATATCCCAGATTTTGTGAAGTAGAAACCCAGGCTCTCAAAGCACCCACACTTAACAGATTTTAACTGTTTTGAATAAAAGATTCAAGCTATTTGAGAGATGTTTTCATCAAACAACATGTTGAAATTTTAAAGAAACATTTGGAAAGTCTAATCAATTTGGTTCTTTCTCATCTTGGACAGAGTACTCTCTTTGCCCTGGTTTCTGCCAGTGAGAAATAAGAGATATTCATCGGTAAAGTCAAGCGGGCCTTAGAAAGCATCACTACGAACAAAGCTAGTGGAGATGATGGAATTCCAGTTGAGCTGTTTCAAATTCTGAAAGATGATGTTGTGAAAGTGCTGCACTCAATATGCCAGCAAATTTGGAAAACTCAGCAGTGGCCACAGGACTGGAAAAGGTCAGTTTTCATTCCATTCCCAAAGAAAGGCAATGCCAAAGAATGCTCAAATTACTGCACAACTGCATTCATCTAACATGCTAGTAAAGTAATGCTCAAAATTCTCCAAGCCAGGCTTTAGCAATATGTGAACTGTGAACTTCCTGATGTTCAAGCTGGTTTTAGAAAAGGCAGAGGAACCAGAGATCAAGTTGCCAACATCCGCTGGATCATGGAAAAAGCAAGAGAGTTCCAGAACAACATCTATTTCTGTTTTATTGACTATGCCAAAGCCTTAGACTGTGTGGATCACAATAAACTGTGGAAAATTCTGAAAGAGATGGGAATACCTGACCACCTGACCTGCCACTTGATAAACCTATATGCAGGTCAGGAAGCAACAGTTAGAACTGGACATGGAACAACAGACTGGTTCCAAATAGGAAAAGGAGCACGTCAAGGCTGTATATTGTCACTCTGCATATTTAACTTATATGCAGAGTACATCATGAGAAACACTGGACTGGAAGAAAAACAAGCTGGAATCATGATTGCTGGGAGAAATATCAATAACCTCAGATATGCAGATGACACCATCCTTATGGCAGAAAGTGAAGAGGAACTAAAAAGCCTCTTGATGAAAGTGAAAGAGGAGAGTGAAAAAGTTGGCCTAAAGCTCAACATTCTGAAAACAAAGATCATGGTATCCGGTCCCATATTCCATGGGAAATAGATGGGGAAACAGTGGAAACAGTGTCAGTCTTTATTTTTTTGGGCTCCAAAATTACTGCAGATGGTGACTGCAGCCATGAAATTAAGAGATGCTTACTTCTTGGAAGAAAAGTTATGACCAACCTAGATAGGTTGAATATGCTCTGCATATTCAAAAGCAGAGACATTACTTTGCTGACTAAGGTCCGTCTAGTCAAGGCTATGATTTTTCCAGTGGTCATGTATGGATGTGAGAGTTGGACTGTGAAGAAGGCTGAGCACCGAAGAATTGATGCTTTTGAAGCGTGGTGTTGGAGAAGACTCTTGAGAGTCCCCTGGACTGCAAGGAGATCCAAACAGTCCATTCTGAAGGAGATCAGCCCTAGGATTTCTTTGGAAGCAAAGATGCTAAAGCTAAAACTCCAGTACTTTGGCCGCCTCATGAGAAGAGGTGACTCATTGGAAAAGACTCTGATGCTGAAAGGGATTTGGGGCAGGAGGAGAAGGGGACGACCGAGGATGAGATGGCTGGATGTTATCACTGACTCAATGGATGTGAGTCTGAGTGAACTCTGGGAGCTGATGATGGACAGGGAGGCCTGGCGTGCTGCGATTCGTGGAGTCGCAAAGAGTCGGACACGACTGAGCGACTGAACTGAACTGAAGTGAACCTATTCTAAATTCATTTAATGCACTAGATTGAAGAAAAGAGATAGAAATTATCAATTTTTTCAGGGATAATTTTTTAAAAATAATAACTTGATTTTACTCATATCGTAGAAGTAAGGTGACCGACTGTGTCAATTTATATAGGATTCAGGAAGGAGGACACGGGATTTTGATTGCTAAAACTAAGAATTATACTTTATATTCAGTTGCTCAGGTGTGTCCAACTCTTTGCGATCCCATGGACTATAGCCCATCAGGCTCCTCTGTCTATGGGATTTCCCAGGCAAGGATACTGGAGTGGGTTGCCGTTTCCTTCTCCAGGGCATCTTCTGATCCAAGAATAAAACTGAGAAAGTCCTAGGCAAATCAGGCTGAATTAGTCACTATACTTATAAGCTTAGAGTCAATCTTCTTTTATTAAATAGATCCAGGCTTAATTTATACTGACCAGGTATCCCTTGATATCCTTCTAATTGATTAGACAGTGTTTGCAAAAACAAAAACAAAAACAAAAACCAACAACAAAATTGAACTGGAATTCTGACCCACTCCTGTTGTTAATCCAGAGCTAAACTGGAATAAACAAGCAGAAAACCTCATATCCTGCTGTATTATATATGAACAGCATAGTCTTTTGGCTGTAAGTAGTGAAAACTAATTGAATGTTGCATAAACTAGAAAATTAATTTTGTTTTGTAGTGACATGGGGCATCTCATGGAAGCCTACGCAATGGGACTGCAGTTGAGTCTCAGAAATGAATTGGAACCAGGGGCAAGTTCCCTTTGTTTCTCAGTTGCTCTTCTTTGTGTATTTCCTCCAATCTCCCTCTTCCCAACTTTGTGAACCTCAAGTTCACATGGTGAAAAACATGACAAGTACAGCTAACATGCAATGTTTTACAGCCAAGGTGACTGACCTTAAAAGAGAAGTTGCCTCTTTGGGCTCAGTTTCAAATTCCCAGGAAAGAGATTGACATTGTCCTTCAATCATTGGTTGAAACTAGGGTGCAGGGTCATGAAACAGGAACAAGACTGCAAAGAATCACTTCTGTAACCAAGTGGATAAGCCCAGAGAGGGACAGTTCTTAAAAGAAAAAAAATTAAATAAATAAAGAGCTAGGCAGACAGTACAAATGGTATCTATTATGCTATTTTAGTTAGCTTTCAGAGACAGAAAATAACTCACACACATTTACTGAAAAATAAAATATTAAAATAAAACTATATGTTCATGTCTGATGGATAAACAGGAAATTGTCCAGGTTTCTCTTGCTTTCATCTTAAAGTTGTTCTTATTTTAATTGAAAATTCTTGTGCAGAGTTATGTCACACAGACTCACAAAGTATTCAACATTATCATTTGCAATATTTCTGGAGAAACAAGAACCTCCTTTTCTAGGAAGTTAATTCACAAGTAAAATAATTCAACTTACAGAAAAGCAAATATGTTTGGAAAGCCTAACCAAATTAAAGTTGTGACTGATGTATTTCAGACTATTTTGATTTTTTTCTTTCAGAAAAAAGAAAGATAAATAAAAGCAAATACTATCATGTTACCAATACCTTGAAATCATGTAGCTATGGGTCAGCTTCTTTGAGCAGTCTTTTCTGACAATTTCAGTTATTTCTGTTCTTTACTTTCTCTGAATTTGCTTATATTTAAAGTTAGTACCATTATATATTACTTGATTATTTTAATTGATTCTAGTAATGTACTGTGAGAATATAAATTACTTGAGAGTTGGGCTAATATTTTTATAGTTTTTAACATTTTCCTTTTCTTCTTGATCTTTATTTTTATTTTCCTCCTAGTCTTCATTCTGGCAATCTCTTCATCATTTATGGAACAATAAATAAATTTGTGGAGCTATATACCTTTCTCTAACTTGTGTGCTAGAAGAGACAAAAAGAATAAGGACAAATATTTATTGAGTGGTTACTATGCACCTGGCAACTTTGTAAGTGCCTTACATTGATTGTCTCACTTAATCCTCCTAGAAGCTTGTAGATGTTAGATGTTATTTCATTTATTTTACAGATAAAGACACTTTAACAGGTGAAGAAACAAAGAAACTAAACCGAGACTTTAATAATCTTCTCTAAACACCAGGTAATAAGGAGATTTCAAAACTTGGCATGCTCTTGACTCTCATATAATATGCCATTCCCATATTTCAGAAAATTTTAGATTCAAAAAAATTTTGTGAAAATTTAGGACGAGTACTCAAGTAGTTTTATTCTCTCCTTAACTCCCACATTCCATATTGCCTAATGGCTAATTTGAGCTGTAGATATAGTTGGAATCAAGTGAATATTTTTGATTACTTCATAGTTTAAAATAAAGAATAAATAGTAATTAAATTGTATTCACCTGGAATTTGCTTGCTTTGATCTATCTGATGCTCCATTATAGAAGTTTGCTTTTTGTACTCAGAAATTTTGTTTAGTGTGAATTCTGATGACATATTGTGTTCCATTGCCAATGTCTGACTAATTCTCCATACATAAAATCAAAATTACTTACTTCCTGTGCAAAGTTTATGTATATAGGAACTAGTTTTAGTCTAGCTGGGTCACATACTGAGAAAATGGTGTACATTCCTCAGTGAGGTCAGGGAGCATGCATTCCCCAGAAAGAAGAATCAATGATTAACTGAGTGATCAAGTTAATGCAAAAATATTTACATTAAACATAATTTAACTTCAAGCCATATTTTCCAACATATATATAAATACAGATGGTATATTAGTCTTGGAAAATTAAGATATGGAATTTACTAAGAGAACAAGGATAACATTTAAAGTGAAGAATTTCTATTTCAGTAAGATTCTATTTTTTGGCATAAAGTATCTTCTATTCTATATATGCCATCTTCAGCCTACTTTCAATTATACCAGATACTTTGCAAAGTTCTTTAATATCAGTTACTTAAGTTAATAGTGTTTCAAACTGAGTCAAGGCGAGAAGTTATGATAAACTCTACTGTGATCATGTTGAGGTGTTGTTAACTTCCTTTAATACAAATGGACAGAGAGCCAATTATGCCAATAAAAATAAGGACATCTATAGAAAATGAGATAAACTGTTCAGAGTGTTTCTTCTAAGATTTTTGCTTGAATAACTAAAATATATTCATGCTTACAAAATATTTTTTGAGTAAATGACAGAGACTTAAGTTTTTTATGATGTATCTAAAATGATAATGAAGAACCAACCATTTGGCAAGAAACTGCAGAACTAATGAGTCTTACCTAATGTTTCAGAACTGAAATCCTCATCCTTACAGGAGGCAGGGAAACATGGCAAAAGGACACACAATTCTTATAACAATGATACCCAACTGTGCCCACTTAAAATAGGGGTGACTTGCTGGCAAGGATTGGAGAAGGGTGGGATGTTCACATAGGTCCAGTTAATATTTCTGTTGGTAGCAAGGCAAACCAACAGCAAGCCTGTAAAGAGAAGGTATGGTACAGAGGAGGTCCAGAATTCTCTAATTTCTTGTCGGCAGAAAAGAATCTATGGATGAAACAGGAACAGAATCAGAGAAGGAACAGAAAGGCCAATTGTTGAAGGCAACTAGGAGATCATTTTGCCTAAGAGAAAGCTGAAGGCCAGAAAAATCAACCAATATACTCAAGTTCACATAACTCATAAGGAAAGGTCCTTTTTTTTCTACCAGCTGTGAGTCCTTGCTACTTTGTAGTTTGCATTTCTCTTATAAGCAAATGAGGAGCCTCCTTCTCCTATCTCCATCCCTTAAATTCCTTTAACTGCAAGCAACTTATCTTGTGATTTCAGGAAAAGGGGCTATAAATATTCTTTGAACCTCTCAAGAGCTGCCAGCTAATTGGTTGGCCCATTACTCTTTTAAGCAAAAGGGAATATTTGTTATTTTATTTATTCTATATATGAGATGCCTTCTTTATTAAGAAAAACACAGATTTGCAATTTATTGATTTATTCTGGAATAGCTTTAGTTATGCAGAGGCATAACAAACAAAATAACAAGACAAATATAACATTTTCTCTTGAAGCTTAATATCTACAGGGAAGATTATTAAGATATTGAATTCTCCAGACTTAAAATCCTTGACTATTAATGAAATTATATTCAGTATAATTTGCCAGCACTGAAATAAGCTAGGTGCAAGCTATGTGCAGATAAGAATTATGAGATCTTTTATGACTTCAGAATCAGACTCCACTCTAACATTTCAACGTGTTATTCAACTTTATGACTCAAAATCCTCTCAAGCAGTCTAAGTGCTGGAATGTTTTACATTATTGAATATGCTATTTCAGGTACTAGGTCTTGTCACCGTATTATGTGCATTATGTGATTGTATGTTCAAAGCAGCCTTATAAGATACATAGTATTCTAAGCCTCACTTTCAGATATAGTGATCAGTCAGTTCAGTTTAGTTCAGTCACTCAGTCATGTCGGATTCTTTGTGATCACATGGACTGTAGCATGCCAAGCTTCCCTGTCCATCACCAACTCATAGAGCCTGCTCAAACTCATGTCCATCATGTTGGTGATGCCATCCAACCATCTCATTCTCTGTCGTCCCCTTTTCCTGCCCCCAATCCCTCCCAGCATCAGAGTCTTTTCCAATGAGTTATTTCTTTGCATCAGGTGGCCAAAGTATTGGAGTTTCAGCTTCAGCATCAGTCCTTCCAATGAACATTCAAGAAGATATAGTGATCAGGATATAGTATTTCTTCTACATTTATAATAAGTGAAAGAACCAATATTGGCACTCATGTGTGTGTGGCTCCAGTGTGCCTGTACTTAAACACTGTGTTACATGAAATACAAATTATTTTTCTGTCCTATTCCCAGGACATACTATGCCTTGTTTTGACCCCATGTCTGTGTTTTCAGTTATACAGTTAGTATAACTGACTGGTATTCAGTCTGACATTTTCTACTTTTGAAATAATTTCACAATATAAGAGGCTCACTGCTGTCAATTTTTATATGAAACCTACCTGGATGCTTCTAATTAGGATTGATCATATCCACTTATGAGATTCTCAAGTAATATTATGCAACATATAAGACTTTGAATGGCTACACATCAGTTTATAACCTAATTAATGGTAGAACTGGAATCTACTTGTCCTTGAATCTCCATGATTTAAGTCAGCATGTAGAAAGAGATTTATGTAAAAGTAATTAAAAAAAAAGCCTGTATATGAATGTATTTTATACCTCCTTCCCTATTTGTCTTCCTTCTGATGTTGTATGTGAAAAGAACAATTTTGTGACCAAGTAAGACATGTATTTCTCTTTGCAAAAAGCTATTCTGTCTTTTGTCTTTCTCATTATTTTTTATTTTATATGCAGAAAATTTCTAAGAATGAGCCAAAGATGAACAGTGGATATTCAAAACAATATGTGAACATGTGTAAGCATCATGTGAGTGTGACTGTGAAAAATCAGAAAAGTTACCTCTCAGGAATCAGTGTGTCTTTAGATATGCTGATTGCCACCCACACACTCCAGGAAAGATCTTTTGTCCTACTGCCAGTTTCTGATTTTGTGATGGGTGTGAAATGACAAGATGCCATGGTAATTTTGTTTGCTGTCAATGTCCTTATGGGTTTTGATGAATGTGTCAAACAGTAGAGTACATAGCACACTTTAAGAAATAGAACATTTGTTTCATGAGGTAAATGTTGACATTCTTTTCAATTTTATTAGAGAAACTCCTGGAATACTTCAGAAGGTGAAATTCTTGTATGGAATCTATCAAACATTTGATTTTCTAATCCTTTACTTCTTACAAAGCTAAACTGGAGTGTGCCCAGATTTTCTAATGTCTTACCCAAAAGAATAGCAGTAATTATTGAAAAAGCAGCTTGACATCATTTCAAATGCACCAACTTTGGAGTGACATTTGAAATTTGATATATCTCTATCTATCTATCTATCTATCTATCTATCTATCTATCTGTCTATCTTCCTGACCCAGGAATTGAATCAGGAGTCCCAGTTCAATTCCTGGGTCAGGAAGATCTGCTGGGGAAGGGATAGGCTACCCAGTCCAGTATTCTTAGGCTTTTCTTGTGGCTCAACTGGTAAAGAATCTGCTTGCAATGTAGGAGACCTTGGTTGGGAAGATATCTGGAGAAGGGAAAGGCTACTCACTCCAGTATTCTGGCCTGGAGAATTCCATGGACTATATAGTCCGTGGGATCACAAAGAGTCAGAGATGACTGAGTGACTTTCATTTTTCACCTTCATGGTGTGTATATATATATATATATATAAGTCCAGTATTCTTAGGCTTTTCTTGTGGCTCAACTGGTAAAGAATCTGCTTGCAATGTAGGAGACCTTGGTTGGGAAGATATCTGGAGAAGGGAAAGGCTACTCACTCCAGTATTCTGGCCTGGAGAATTCCATGGACTATATAGTCCGTGGGATCACAAAGAGTCAGAGATGACTGAGTGACTTTCATTTTTCACCTTCATGGTGTGTATATATATATATATATATATATATATATATATGAGTCAAATCCAGTTAAATAGGGCCAAATCTAACAAATCTAACAAAACTTATTCTTGATTCTCAGAACTATTCACCTTATTCTTATAAAGAGAGGCATTCCCAAACACTGAAATATCTCTTAAGTATTGCGTGGGCAAATAAAACAAATGTGTCTTCATGAACTAGCAGTCACAAGAATTGTTAAAGGACTCTGGAAGTGGATGGGGTGAAACCAAGGGGCTTCCTATCAAGATGGAATATTACTTGCAAACATTGTTACACCCTATGTATGTTAATCCTGTCAAGAAGCAGATAGACTCAATACAGAGTTTAACATGAAGTAGTTACTTGTGGAAACCCAGACAGAAAGAGTTACTATCATCATTATCCCTAAAGACAGGAAAAGGAGAAACTGAAACAGTGAAAACTGAAGTCTTTCAGGAGGGGCTACTAGACAGAGATTTAGGCACAGAGGGACATAGTTTCTAGTAGAAATGCAGATCAGAGCAGGGTGGGAGCAAGACAGACCTTTAACTCTGTTTTTCTCTCTGACCTCCTCCTTGTGTCTGCTTTGGAGAAAAGGGTGACAGACTATGTGAGAGTCAGCTTGAAGTATCGGGACAGAGAAGGGCAGCCAACCAGCCCGAGGAGAGAGGATGCTAACAAAATAGAAACAGCATGTTCTCTTCTCAACACTAACTATGAGGGAAAAAAAAATAAATAAAGAGGGAAACCTAAAACCTTGCACCTAGGGAAAAATAAAAATGAACTTCTTTACTGAGCAGACATTGAATGGTAACATTAAAAAAAAAAAAAGGAATGGAGCTGCAGACCAACTTCCGGTAATTTCATACCTACAGTGAGGAAGTGAAGTATTCATCTAATACCTTCATTAAAGAAGGCTTGGTTTATTGTCATGGGTGTCGTCATTATTGCTGTTAAATTGTGAAATGGTGTCCGACTCTTTGTAACCACACGGACTATAGCATGCCATGTTCCTCTGTCATCCACCATCTCCGGGAATTTGCTCAAATTTATGTCCTTTGAGTTGGTGATGCCATCTAATCATCTCATTCTCTGCAGCCCCCTTCTCCCTTTGTCTTCAATCTTTCCCAGCAGCAGGGTCTTTTCCAGAGTTGTCTGACTGTGTCAGGTGGCCAAGGTACTGGAGCTTCAACTTCAGCATCAGTCCTTCCAATGAATATTCAGGATTGATTTCCTTTAGGATTGACTGATTTGATCTTGCAGACAAAGAGACTCTCAGGATCTTCTCCAGCACAATTCAAAAGCATGCAGACCTTTGTTGGCAAAATAATGTCTCTGCTTTTTAATATGCTGTCTAGGTTTGTATAAACTTTCCTTTCAAGGAGAAAGCATCTTTTAATTTTATGGCTGCAGTCACCGTCCACAGTGATTTTGGAGCCCTAGAAAATAAAATCTGTCATTGCTTCCAATTTTCCCCTTCTATTTGTCATGAAGTGATGGGAACAGATGCCATAATCTTAGTTTTTTAAAAGTTGAATTTCAAGCCAACATTTTCACTCTCATCTTTCATCCTCATCAAGAGATTCTTTAGTTCTTCTTTGCTTTCTGCCATTAGAGTGGTATCATCTGCATATCAGAGGTTGTTGATATATTCCCCAGAACTCTTGATTCCAGATTGTGAATCATCCCAGCCCATCACTTCATCTGAGGTACTCTGCATAGATATTAAATGAGCAGGGTGACAATATACAACCTTGTACTTCTTTCCCAATTTTGACCCAGTCAGTTATTCCATGTTTTGTTCTAACTGTTGCTTCTTGACCCACATACAGGTTTCTCAGGAGACAGGTAAGGTGGTCTGGTACTCCCATCTCTTTAAGAATTTTCCACAGTTTTTTATGATCCACACAGTCAAAGGCTTTAGCGTAGTCAATGGGGGAGAAGTTTTTCTGGAATTCTCTTGCTTTCTCCACCATCCAACTGAGAAATTGGCAATTTGGCCAATTGGCAAATTAGACTCTTCTGGTTCCTCTGAGTTTTCTAAACTCAGTGTGGGTATCATCTTATCTCAAAGGGGCAACCCAAAGAATTTGCAACTAAAATAAATAAATCCACTCTTGTTACATTGGAGTAAAACTGCAAACACCAAGGATAAAAAGACAATCTTAAAACCTACCATAAATTTTTCATAGTAAGGAATGACAAATAAAATATTGGCAGGCCTGATCTAGAGAGGGGAGGGATGTGGAGTGTGAAGGCTCAAGAGGAAAGGGATACATGTATATATAGCTAATTCTCTTTGTTGTACATCAGAAAATAACACAACATTGTAAAGAAATTATACTCCAATTTAAAAAAAAAAAGAAAAAAAAATTGAAAAGAATCCACACACAAAAATATTAGCAGACTTCTCTTTGGCAACTACATATGTTGAAAAACAGCAAATAGACCTACAAAAGATTGGTAAAAAGTAGACATTGTACTTATCCAAATTATCATTCCATAGAATGAAAATTTTTCAGATATTTTAGGTGTTTTGAAAACTAAAATAACATACCATACATAGACCATCACTGAAAGAATTATTAAAGGACATTTTTTTTGTTGTTTTCAGTTGGAAACATTAACATGTACAGTCTGAAAGGAAGGGCTCTGGGATTTAACTTGAGTAGTCAAACTCTATTTAATGTATTACCTCTTTTTGCATTTTTCTCCAGAAGACCCAGGTGGATTGTAGGGCTTATAATATCTTAATATGAAGATCTCTAATTATATACACACATGTAAAGCACATATATTAGATGAGGCAAATGACCCTGTTAGATAAATAAAGCATCATGGGCAGGTGGAAAAGTGGATGTTTAAATCTTTTAAATTTGTTTTTTACAAGTTCCATGGGGGCAGGAAATTTACCAATCTATTTTTTTTCTCAATTGAGATATAATTAACATGTAAAAGCACATCTTTTTAAGGGGAAGAAGCAAGTCCAAAGGGAGAGCATGTGATGTGAGAAGCAGGGAGCAAAGGAATCAATTAATGGATATAAGAGGAAGGTACATTTAGTTGACTGTTCATTATAAAACGAAACACCATGACGTGTGTAAAAAATAAGCAAAACAAAAACTTTAGAAAATAACAGATTTTAAAATTGAAGAGTTGTGTAATAGCTTGAACTTATAAATTCTACATTATCTTTAAAAGAAGATTAAAAAAATGATTGACTAATCAATAACTAATAAAGTAAAATTTATATTAACAAATTTAAAATCCAATTGTAATTTATTTTTAAGAGAATATTTTAAGAGAAAGGTAAAGTATACAGAACAACAAAATCAATGAAGGAAAATGATATACAACCCAGTATATAAATAGGGTATAAACATTTTTATAATAATATGAAATTAAATTGCTCAGAATTGCTCATGAAAAATGACATGGTATAGTTGAGATGGTAAATGGTAACTTTTATGTTATATCTTCTTTACCACAATTAAAAAGAAGTACATCTCTATGTTTCCATTTAAATAAAGTTCAACACACACATATGCACACACACAATGACAAGGCTTATTGGAAAAATGATATTGAAGCAGACAGCTCAAAATCAGTATGACTTCATAGTGAATTGGAAAGGTGTAAAGTTCAAACAAATATGTCAGCAATCAAAATAATATAAGTGGACTAAATTGGCAAGTTAAAAATAGAGAACTGTTATAGTCTATTTTTAAAATTTACATATTCAATTCAATAAATGTTAATCATTAATCTTAACTAAAATTAACTTATGTTAAATCAATAATTATAACTAAAATATAAGGAAAGATTGAAAATATGTAATATTGATACTAAATTAAATGGACCAATTAAAAAAGATAACTAGGGAAATTCTATACTATTAATATTACATGGAGGCTGGCTGGCTACAGAACATAGGGTCACAAAAAGTTGGACACAACTGGACATGCACTCATGCATGCACACATCTACCAGCACAGCTAAAATTAAGAAGACTGATATAAATGATTGCTGTAAAGGTAGAAAAACAGCACAATGCAAAGGAATGCTATAGGTATCTAGTGAGCAGAGGCCAATATTTTTGCTAAACATCTTACAATTCACAGGACAGGCCCTATGTGTGTGCTAGTCACTCAGTTGTGTCCAGCTCTTTGCGACTTGCTAGGCTCCTCTGTCCATGGAGTTCTCCATGCAAGAATGCCAGAGTGGGTTGCCATTCCTTTCTCCAAAGGATCTTCCTCACCCAGGGATTGAATCCTGGTCTCCCACATAGCAGGCAGATTCTTTACTGTCTGAGCCATCAAGGAAGCCTGGACAGACCCTACCCTCCAACCAAACATTTTCTTGCCTCAAATAATAGTGCTAAAGTTGAGATATCCTGCATAGACTCAACAAAGAGGCATAAAAATATGTATCCGAAGTGGTTGTATCAATGAGAGCTGATGCATATACAACACTCTGAGACTTGAATTATGAGAGTTTACTTGCAATATATATCAGTTGTTTTGTTGTTGTAAGTCATGTCCAACTCGTTTTCAACTCCATGAACTATACGCTGCCAGGCCTCTCTGTACCTGGGATTTCCCAGGCAAAAATACTGAAGTGAATTGCCATTTCCTTCTCCAGGGGATAGTCAGAATGTTCATCACAGAGCCACATCAATATGATAACAACAAAGGTGTGTGTGTGAGTGTTAGCCACTCAGTCATGTCCAACTCTTTGTAAACTCACGGACAGTAGCTTGTCAGGCTTTTCAGTCCATGGAATTTTCCAGGCAAGAATGTGGAGTGGATGGCCATACACTTCTCCAGGGGATCTTCCCCACCCAAGGACTGAACCCTGGTCTCCAGCATTTACTGAGTCACCAGGGATGCCCAATAAAAGTAGCGGTATCTGAGTCCTTGTTAGAAAGTAAAAGCAGAATTTCCTATCTTTGACAGAAACAAAATGAGACAAGCACTTACCTTTTTTGATTGTTTATTGGCAAAATTGGATAATGCTAACAATTTAAGATTGTCTATCACAGATGATTGCGGTAGGCAGTGTTGTACCTTCTGTAACCAGGAAGTGACAGTTGTACCAAGAACTGACCCCAACATATTTGTTCAGACAGTTAAACACAAGATCTTGTTATTCAAAACAGACTTTTATTTTCAGAGAGGATACAAATATCGGTTAATTGTGGATTTTTGCCATGTTTTATATTCTTGGTGAAAATGGATAGGCCACTTTGAAAACTGTAGAGAAATATATTGATTAGAGAGTCAGGCATGGCAACCCACTCTAGTATTCTTGCCTGGAGAATCCCATGGTCAGAGGAGCCTGGCAGGCTATGGTCCATGGGGTCACAAAGAGTTGGACAGGACTGAGTGACTAAGCACATTTTGATTACAAGTAAATATATTATTATTTTAGCCATAATACTTTCATAATCAGGGTGATTTTATGAGCCACATAAAAATAGCAAAAAATCAATGTAATCACATAGGCTATTTAAATGCTTAGTAACCAATTTAATCACACAAACAATGGCTCTGGTGGTAGTTAAGATGAAGAGAATATATGAATCGTTCACAATAAATTTAATTTTATTTTATATCAGTATCTATCCATCTATTAATATCTATTTATCTATCTATCCTTCCATACATTTTTAAGAGGTTGTTACTCGTTTTTGTATTGTCAAAGTTAAATATAGTAAGTATGTGTCTTATAGTGAAGGAGGAAGTTTTGTGTTTCTTTTATATATTTTCATATAACCTAGTATCAAGAGAAAATCTCAATAATGAGATTTGCTAAATACAT
>SJYC01064625.1:0-16906 GCA_006408675.1 Madoqua kirkii | reverse complement strand
AGCACAATGAGTGTGTGTAGCATCATCATAGCCATAAATCACTGGATATGCTGACAAGCACTTAACAAACTTATGCAATTATACTCAATCTCTATGATTATAAAGAGGTAAAATATATTTGACTAAGAGTGCAACAAGTTAACTTATATTATTTTGTTCAACTTCAAGTTAATGATTAAGAGTTTTCATGTTAATGAAGAATGGAATTTTTTTTTAACATGGTAACCCTTTTGAGCATTTTTCACTGCCAGATCTCAATTTTAAGAAGCTTCCGCTCATCTGCATATACAGATTTTTTTCCCCTCTTCTCCCTGAGTCTAAAGCCTTAAATTAAATTATCAAAGAATGACTTAATAAATTTCTGAATAAATGGCTATGGAGAGATGTCTTTTGGTTAATTTTCATGCACATCAGAGTTACTTTATAAATAATCATTATTCTGGCAGAGCATACGTTTATACAGTATACACTATATACATTTGTACAAGTATCAATTGCTGAACATAAGTGGCATTGAACAATCAGTTTTAAATTAATTTTTGAGACCACCAGTGTTGTATTTTCCTCTGAAATTAAAAAAGAGAAGTCAGAGTTTGACAGCTCATAGAATATTGCAATTTTTGAGTTTAAAAAAATTGTACAAGATTGAACGTTTTCATCAGATATACAAATGCTCAAGAATATTTTTAAATCTGAATGTGACAAGCATACTATGCAAATATTAACTTATAATATTATAGCACTGATAATCAATTATACAGATACATTCTATAATGTAATCTGACTTAAATGCTTGGGAGGATTTTTTTCCCTATCACATTCACTAAAGTGTTGCAGTTACCACTTGCCATGCATTGCGTAATTTGCCTTAAGTGTGTTGCCTTGTTTTATCATCATGACAGCCTCATGGGGCAGATTTTTATTCCCGATTCACAAATATGGGAAATAAAGAACGAGTAGTCAATTAATTTTGCTAATATTCTGATGTTTGTTATTCAAGCCCAGTCTGCTTTGTCTCCCAAACCCAATCTTTTCAGTTTTTTAAAAACTTCTGCAGCAGCATAAGTTATAGTGATAAAGACTACAAAAGATGAATCCCTTGCCCTCCAGGAGCTTATAGAAGTAGTTGATTCAGATAAGCTCATAGTTGAAAAAAAGGAGAATTTAATATATTGTAACCTATTGGTTAAGAGGAAAGAAATTCCTGTTGGTATAGTCTCAAAGAAGGATTATTAACTCAGACACTGCTGGAAGATTAGAAGAACTTGGAAGTTTTCTAAGGTAAGAGGGAAAATTGGCTACTGTAAAGTAACATGAGGGAATGGAAAGGTCATTATATTGAAGAAGCTCCTTGTAAATGTCTAAAATTTAAGGAGCATAATCTATAAGTTGGTAATATTAGAGAAATGTTTCAGACAGTGTGCCTAGACCTTAATTCAAGTCTGTGAAGGGATAAAAAAATGCAGTATCCTGAGGATGAGAGTAAGCAGAAAGATAACTGTGGGAGAACACTAAAGACACACAATGGTACCTTTAGACTTTTTGCCAACAGTTTAAAGGCTGTTTTCCAGACTAGCCTGGGGAAAAAAAAAAAAAAAAAGATTTTGAGTCTGAGATTTTACCCTGCTATGCAAGGTTACATGTTAGTTTGTCACTTTTTCATGGATGCTGACAGAGAATATAAGACCCCTGGGTCAGAGGCTATAACTTGTAATCCACAGTGATAGCAGGAGCCAGAGTATCAGCGTGTAGAGTTTTGTTCTATGAATCATGGTTCCCTCACGGTAACACTAAGAGGGCAAAGTGACAGCCACACAGGCAGCAGTTTGCATCATGGGAGAGGATCTGGGAGCTTAGTGAACCTGAGTCTTTCTAATGTGCAGTAAACACAACTACATTTTCTTCCTGAAGGAAGCACTATCTGTAAGCTTTCAAGGTAGATGGCTATATAAACATCTTGAAAAGACAGTCAGAACAAATCCAGAAAGTGCCTTACACATAAGATTTGGACAAATGTGAGAGGTTCACAAAAATTGTCTTGCAACTTTGTCAAATAATAAATTTAGCTGTTTTTAATCACTATAACTTGGGGCTTCCCTCATGGCTTAATGGTAAAGAAGCCACCTGCAATGCATTAACTGCAGGAGAAATAGGTTCCATCCCTGGGTTAAGAAGGTCCCCTGGAGGAAGAAATGGCAACATACTCCAAGTTCTTGCTAGGTTAACTCTATGGACAGAGGAGCCTGGCATTCTAGAGCCCACAGGGTTGAAAAGATTGGGAAAAGACTGAAGCCAACAGAACACACAGTCACTAAAACGTGATATTTCTAGTAGCAAATGGAGGCACTGATTTAAAATAGTATAATATAAAATGAGGTATACCATTATTTGGGCTTCCCTGGTGGCTCAGTTGGTAAAGAATCTGCTTGCAATGCAGGAGACCTGGGTTTGATCCCTGGGTTGGGAAAATCCCCTGGAGGAGGGCATGGCAATCCACTCCAGTATTTTTGCCTGGAGAATTCCCAAGGACAGAGGAGCCTAGCAAGCTGTAGTCAATGGGATCTTAAAAGTCAGACAGGACTGAGCAACTAAGCACAGCGCAGCACATGCCATTATTTTAAAGAACCAAACAATTTTACAATTTTTGAAATAATTTTCCTAATCTGGAATGCTTTAAAACTGAATTTAAAATAATATTTGCAATTAATATTTTATATGGTTTGACTACTCTCCTTTTTCATTTATTAAAGTTTTACTTTTATTTAAAGATTATTTTAGGCTTCCCTTGTGGCTCATACAGTAAAGAACCCCCCTGCAATGTAGGAGACCCAAGTTTGATCCCTGGGTCAGGAAGATTCCCTGGAGAAGGAAATGGCAATCCACTCTAGTATTCTTGCTGTAGAATACCATGGACAGAGGAATCTGGTGGGCTATGGTCCATGGGGTCACAAAGATTTGGACATGACTGAGTGACTCATAAAGAATACTTTATATAAAATGAAGTTTTAATTAAAAAAAAGAAGTTTTTAACAATACAAACCAACAACATCACAACAATGAACTCAGGCTTTTCCCATCTTTACTCAGTCTTTTAAAAAGACAATGATTTTCTCTTCACTTAGTCATCAGGTTTGACATCTCATTGATGAGTATCTAAAATTCAAAGTTTTCATAACTAGCCTTGCATATGTTATGTATTTACTATGGACAGGAAAATTTTAATAATAATCATTACTCTACAACAAGAACTAAACAATTAGAAACACTGCACATGAAATGAAACAAAATTGTGAGTAAGAGATTTAGAAGCAAACTCAATTTTAAGGATCACTGCCAGTTCCTTAGTTACTTTGAGAAAGTGGCACAGTTTTAATTAGGAACTTACATTGTAGTTTAAGGAATATTGACACTTTATGTAACATTACTGAAAAGACAAAGCACCTTGTTGTATGACCTGGTGTCTTCATACCTGGGAAATGACAGTGAAAAACTCTTACATTTTATGCTGAATGGGACTGGTGTTCTTCAGTTAGCATCTGATTTCTTTCACTGAGCAGTAGGCCAATAGCTCCCATCAAGTATAACCTATCCTGCTGCTGGTAGCAATTTCTGAAATATCTTATTATAATAATGTCATTCTTAAAATCTCCTTGCAAACAGAAGGGTCTCAAGGCATTTTGAAAAACTTTGACAACAAATTTGTGACATACATTTTATAGAAATGACATTTCTTGCTTCTGAAATGAGACATCTCTTGGGTGAAAGATGACAGGTGATTAACAGAGTAGAGCAGTGCTACACAAGTGGTAAACAATTCTCCATGTAGTGGGAGCTGGGGGCTGGGATCTTAAGATCATTGAAGAATACATAATAACAATTAGTGGTTGACTGAGGCTCTAGGGTCAACATACTTAACATTTGAAAAGTTTTAATAAGCCCTAAAAGATTTGAATTCTTAGAAAAAGAGAATCTGTAGTGGACTATTGTACCAAATAAGCAAGAGAAATAATTGCTTCGTTGAGCCACTAGCACATGTTTGCATTTAAATGTTTCCTCCTTTATATTTCAATGACCTAAAAGATCCCTTTTTGGGGGTGTACATTTGTGACTACTCTTTCTTATAAACGGTAAAATTTGTCAATAGATGTTTTGGTGGCATTTACAAAGTGAAAAGACTGTTAAAATACTAGAATATAAACATGAATAAAGCTTTGAGCTTGAGAAACTCATTTTACTTCTATATTTTGGGGAAAGATTTTAGTGTCAGGGTTTCCTAGGTGAGATTTTAGAAATATTTGAGGACAAGATATGTTACAAAAATGTATTTAATTATAACTATTAGTATAGATGTACTCATAATAAAGGCTATTTTCACTTAAAAATATAACAATTATCATAATAATTGAAATGTATACTTTTGAATGATTATGGTGCCAGTTCTAAAAGATGGAATATAAACAGTGGCCTATTTTGATTCTCTAGTAAATATTACCATATTATAGTTTTTTTAAAAAAATTCAGGATTTAAGGCAAAATTAAAAGAGGTTTTTGGTTAATCAACTGCATATAAAAGTGGGAATTACTGATGATGCTCATCCTTGGTCTACTTAAAGATAAAAAGCATATAGTGAATTGAAAGAACTTATTTTAATATGTGAGCATTTCAGACTGGAATGTACTTTGCTAAGGCCCCTTCTGTAAGGGCTGATTTTAACTCAGTTTGACCACTCTGTACTTTCAGCATTTGATGGTGATCTATTTGACTATGTAAGAGGATCATTTCTTTCAACTTTCCTGAACTAATTCTTATGTAGCTTACTGGCAATGATTGAACCCACATTTAGACTGAAATATAAAGAGTTTAAAAATGTATCCATTTATTAATAATATTTTCAACTTAGTGGAGAATGATAAAACCTTTAGCTGCACCTGTTCTCTGAGGCTTCCCAGCTGGCTCAAGGGAAAATAATCCACCTGCCAAGAAGGAGGCTCAGGTTCAATCCTTGGGTTGGGAGCCTTCTCTAGAGAAGCAACCCACTCCAGTAATCTTGCCTGAGAAAATCCCAAGGACAAGAGAACCTGGTGGGCTACAGTCTATGGGTTACAAAAGAATCAGATACAACTTAGTGACCAAAATAAAAACAAACGTCTCTCTGCTCAAGGTTTTTGCTTTATTTTTGTCCTCCATTTTTTTTGCATCAGTTGATAATTCTCTTCTGTGTTATAGTCGTGATGATAATTCAATGTAGAATTTTTATACTACTTGCCAATATTTACTAGAATTTGTCAGAAATCAGTCATTAATCAATGAAAAGGAAATATTTGAATCACTTAGCAGAAGGAAATATCTTTTAGAAATCATTCTTCTGCCTTCTTCTACTACCCTGAAACCAACTGATAGAATATGTGAATGGGTGCTTTTTATATCTTTAAGTCATGTGCTTTTGTTTGGGATATTTGAGAGGAGAGACCAAAGATGAACATAAAGTTAATGCTTGTATCATTGCAAGTATGCAGAAAGAATAGAATCTTAACTCCCAGAACGTCTCAGTATGTTATCTTACATGGCAGAAGGGGACTTTGCAAATATAACTAAATTCATGGCCCTGAGATATCATCCTGGATTAGTGAGTGAGACAATTGTCCTCATAAGAGAAGTAGGAAAAGCAAAGTCAGACTGTAATAAATGGTGTGTAATATATGGTGCAGAGATCAGAGTGATACAGTTACAAACCAAGTCATGCTGGTAGCCGGTAGCCTGTGGAAGTTGGAAAAGGCAAAAGACCATCCAAAATGAATCTGACCCAATGAACACCTTGATCCTAGGATTTCTGGCCTCCTGCTCTATAAGATAATTGTTGCTGCTGTTTGGTCACTAAGTTGTGTCTGACTCTTTGTGACCCTACAGATTGCAGCATGCCATGCTTCTCTGTCCTTCACTATTTCCTGTAGTTTCCTCAAATTCATGTCCGTTGAGTCGGCGATGCTATCTAACCATCTCATCCTCTGCTGCCCTCTTCTCTTGCCTTCAGTCTCTCCTAGCGTGAGGGTCTTTTCCAATGAGTCAGTACTTTGCATCAGATGTCCAAAGTATTTGAGCTTCAATGAATGAATGAGTCCTTCCAATGAATATTCAAAGCTTCAATGAATGAATGAGTCTTTCCAATGATATTCAAAGCTGATTTCCTTTAGGATTGACTAGTTTGATATCTTTGCAGTCCAAGGGACTCTCAAGATTTCTCCCCAGCATCACAGTTCAAAAGCATCAGTTCTTTGATGCTCAGCCTTCTTTATGGTCCTACTCACGACTCTACATGACTACTGGGAAAACCAGAGTTTTGATTATACAAACCTTTTTTTGGCAAAGTAATGTCTTTGCTTTTTAATATGCTGTCTAGGTTTGTCATAGCTTTCTTTCCAAAAGGTAAGCATATTTTAATTTCATGGCTGCAGCAGTCACCATCTGCAGTGAATTTGAAGCCCAAGAAAATAAAGTCCTCACTCTTTCCACTTTTTACCCATTTATTTGCCATGATGTAATGGGACCAGATATGCAGATGACACCACCCTTATGGCAGAAAGTAAAGAAGATCTAAGAGCCTCTTGATGAAAGTGAAAGAGGAGAGTGAAAAAGTTAGCTTAAAGCTCAACATTCAGAAAACTAATATCATGGCATTCGGTCCCATCACTTCATGGCAAATAGATGAGGAAACAGTGGAAACAGTGGCTGACTTTATTTTTGAGGGCTCCAAAATCACTGCAGATGGTGACTGCAGCCATGAAATTAAAAGACACTCCTTGGAAGGAAAGTTATGACCAACCTAGATAGCATATTTAAAAGCAGAGACATTACTTTGCCAACAAAAGTCCTTCTAGTCAAGGCTATGGTTTTTCCAGTGGTGATGTATGGATGTGATAGTTGGACTATAAGGAAAGCTGAGTGCAGAAGAATTGAAGCTTTTGAACTGTGGTGCTGGAGAAGACTCTTGAGAGTTCCTTGGACTGCAATGATATCCAACCAGTCCATCCTAAAGAAAAGCAATCCTGGGTGTTCATTGGAAGGATTGATGTTGAAGCTGAAATTCTAATATTTTGGCCACCTGCTGCAAAGAGCTGACTTATTTGAAAAGACTCTGATGTTGGGAACGATTGAAGGCAGGAGGAGAAAGGGATGACAGAGGATGAGATGGTTAGATGGCATCATCGACTCAATGGACTGAGTTTGGGTAAACTCCAGGAGTTGGTGATGGACATGGAGGCCTGGTATGCTGTGGTTCATGGGGTTGCAAAGAGTCAGACATGACTGAGAAATTGAACTGAACTGAACTGAATGGGACCAGATATCATGATCTTAGCTTTTTTTTTTTTTCTTCAATTTTGAGTTTTAAGCAGTTTTGTCACTCATCTTTTACCTTCATCAAAACACTCATTAGTTCCTTTTCACTTTCTGCTACTAGAGTGGTATCATCTGCATATACATGAGATTGTTGATATTTTCTGGCAATCTTGATGCCAGCTTGTGATTTATCCAGCCTGAAATTTCTTATGTGTTCTGCATAGAAGTTAAAAAACAGGATGACAATACACAACCTTATGGTACTTCTTTCCCCATCTTGCACCAGTGAGTTGTTTCATGTCTGTTTCTAACCTCTGCATACAGGTTTCTTAGGAAATAAGTAAGGTGGTCTGATATCTCCATCTATTTAGGATCTTTTTCATAGTTTGTTGTGATTCACATAGTCAAAGGCTTTTGCATAGTCAATGACACAAAAGATGATACATATGTTTTATTTGAAGCTACTGCATTTTGGGCAATTTGAAATAGCAGTTATAGGAACTGATACTCAAAATACACTCTGGTCAGTTTCCTTTATACCTTACCTTGCAAAATCATTTAATATGACAATAGTTTAAACAAAAATAGAGCTAGAGCTATTTCCCAGAAAAGTATTTACCATATATGATTATCACACAATGGTTATAACATTCTCTTCCAACAACACAAGAGAAGACTCTATACATGGACATCAACAGATGGTCAACATCGAAATGACAATGATTATATTATTTGCAGCCAAAGATGAAGAAACTCTATACAGTCAGCAAAAACAAGACCGGGAGCTGACTGTGGCTTGGATCATAAACTCCTTATTACCAAATTTGGACTTAAATTGAAGAAAGTGGGGGAAAACTACTAGACCATTCAGGTATGACCTAAATCAAATCCCTTATGATTATACAGTGGAAATGAGAAATAGATTTAAGGGACTAGATCTGATAGACAGAGTGCCTGATGAACTATAGACAGAGGTTTGTGACATTCATACAGGAGACAGGGATCAAGACAATCTCCATGGAAAAGAAATGCAAAAAAGCAAAATGGCTATCTGTGGAGGCCTTACAAGTAGCTGAGAAAAGGAGAAAAGCAAAAAGCAAAGGAAAAAAGAAAAGACATAAGCATCTGTATGCAGAGTTCCAAAAATAGCAAGGAGAGATAAGAAAGCCTTCCTCAGCAATCAGTGCAAAGAAATAGAGGAAAACAATAGAATGGGAAAAACGAGATCTCTTCAAGAAAATTAGAGATACCAAGGGAACATTTCATACAAAGATAGGCTCAATAAAGGACAGAAATGTTCTGTACCTAACAGAAGCAGAAGATATTAAGAACAGGTGGCAAGAATACACAGAAGAACTGTACAAAAAAGATCTTCATGACAAAGATAATCATGATGATGTGATTACTCACCTAAAGCCAAACATTCTAGAATGTGAAGTTAAATGGGCCTTAGGAAACATCACTATGAACAAAGATAGAGGAGGTGATGGAATTCGAGTTGAGCTATTTCAAATCCTGGAAGATGATGCTGTGAAAGTGCTGCACTCAGTATACCAACAAATTTGGAAAATTCAGCAGTGGCCACAGAACTGGAAAAGGTCAGTTTTCATTCCAATCCCAAAGAAAGGCAATGCCAAGGAATGCTCAAACTACTGCACAATTGCACCCATGTCACATGCTAGTAAAGTAATGCTCAAAATTCTCCAAGCCAGGCTTCAACAGTATGTGAACCATGTACTTCCAGATGTTCAACCTGGTTTTAGAAAAGGCAGAGGAACCAGAGGTCAAATTGCCAACATCCGCTGGATCATGGAAAAAGCAAGAGAGTTCCAGAAAAACATCTATTTCTGCTTTATTGACTATGCCAAAGCCTTTGACTGTGTGGATCACAATAAACTATGGAAAATTCTGAAAGAGATGGGAATACCAGACCACCTGATCTGCCTCTTAAGAAATCTGTATGCAGGTCAGGAAGCAACAGTTAGAACTAGACGTGGAGTAACAGACTGGTTGCAAATAGTTAAGGAGTACATCAAGGCTGTATATTGTCACCCTGCTTGTTTAACTTCTATGCAGAGTATATCATGAGAAACGCTGGGCTAAAAGAAGCACAAGCTGGAAGCCAGATTGCCGGGATAAATATCAACAACCTCAGATATGCAGATGACACCACTCTTATGGCAGAAAGTGAAGAGAAACTAAAAAGCCTCTTGATGAAAGTGAAAGTGGAGAGTGGAAAAGTTGGCATAAAGCCCAACATTCAGAAAACTAAGATCATGGCATCTGGTCCCATCACTTCATGGGAAAACGATGGGAAAACAGTGAGAACAGTGACAGACTTTATTTTGAGGGGCTCCAAAGTCACTGCAGATGGTGATTGCAGCCATGAAATTAAAAAATACTTACTCCTTGGAAGGAAAGTTATGACCAACCTAGATAGCATACTAAAAAGCAGAGACATTACTTTGCCAACAAAGGTCCGTCTATTCAAGGCTCTGGTTTTTCCAGTAGTCATGTATGGATGAGAGAGTTGAACTCTGAAGAAAGCGGAGTGCTGAAGAATTGATGCTTTTGAACTGTGGTGTTTTGAACTGAGTCCCTTGGCCTGCAAGGGAATCCAACCAGTCCATTCTAAAGGAGATCAGTCCTGGGTGTTCATTTGAAGGACTGACGCTGAAGCTGAAACTCCAATAGTTTGGCCATCTCATGCTAAGAGTTGACTCATTGGAAAAAACCCTGATGCTGGAACGGATTAGGAGCAGGAGAAGGGGACGACACAGGATGAGATGGTTGGATGGCATCACTGACTGGATGGATGTGAATTTCAGTGAACTCCAGGAGATGGTGATGGACAGGGAGGCCTGGTGTGCTGCAGTTCATCGAGTTGCAAAGAGTTGAACACAACTGACTGAATGAACTGAAATGAACTGATGCTGAAGCTGAAACTCCAATACTTTGGTCACCTCATGTGAAAAGCTGACACATTGCAAAAGACCCTGATGCTCAGAGGGATAAGGGGCAGGAGGAGAAGGGGATGACAGAGGATGAGATGGCTGGATGGCATCACTGACTCAATTGACATGAGTTTTAGTGAACCCCAGGAGTTGGTGATGGACAGGGAGGCCTGGCGTGCTGTCATTCATGGAGTAGCAAAGATTCAGACATGACTGAACGTGTGAACTAACTATTCACTAAAGGACACTGTTTTTAGATGAATAGTGAACTGGCCCTATGTTGCAATGTGGGCATGAGATTGTTACTTTACACACATCACTCCCAAGAATGTGGTCTCATGGAGTTATTCATCCATCCAAACCTATCTGTCATTCTTTGTGAAAAATTGTTGTGACAATTTAGAATGCAAACACTTTTTACGATCATTTCTTTCTCCCATTTTCCCCTTGAAAAATTCAGATAGTAATATAGAAAATAAAATAGCTGCCAAACTGCAAGAATAGCTAAGCTCAAAGTCATAGTCAATTAAAATATAACTCAAATAGGAAGAATTATCACAGAGCTGGATTAGAGAAAGAAATTTCAAAGCAGTAACTTCAATTTTTTCTCCACTTAGCAGTATTAATATTCTAGAGTTGGATGCTAACATGCCAAAATGGTCTAAAAGATTAATGAGCAACTTCAAAGAACTGTTAAAAACAAAATTAAGTCTCTCATTATGGTTTCTTTCTTTCCTTCTTCCATATTTTTCCCTATCGCACCTGTGAGATGCTCAGGTGAGAACACACATGTCCAGATGTTTTCAGTTCTGAGTGCTTTTTTTTTTTTGAAAAAAAAAAAAAAACAGATCATGATGAGATATAGAGGTAGTAAAATTAAATGTCTGCAACAGGTACTCCATTAATTGTTTTTCTTTTTCCACTTTCCTTTTGAATAATGCAATGCTTGAAAAAAAAATAGACCATTTTTGTTCTCTGGAAAATTCAAAAACTTACTTTAAAATTACTGAGTAATTTATTCAAATAATCTTAAATTCTGAAGGTTAAACTCACTAAACCTTCCAAAATTCTAATTATGAAAGTCAGTATTTATTTGAAAATATTTCAACATGAATGTTCCAATCTGAAGAATAGATTAACATTAATAGTGTATCAGCTATCTTTTGAATACCATGCAATGTGCTAGAGATGGAAAAGAGGTGAGCAGCATCAAAGAAATCCAGATGCAGTGGGGAAAGCCTACAGAAGATGACAATGATGAATTCAGACAGCACAACTTATATGAGATGAATGGTCCTATTATTATGGGGTCTAAAGAAATTGGCAATGATACTGAAGGGGATAGAGATGCTAACATAACATAATTCCTTTTGTTTTTACTCTTCACAAATCCTGTTTTTATAATTAGTGGAAAACACCGATGTTACTGTTTTCAATCGTTTATTACCTTTCACAATTCATTATATAGATATCTATATTTTAAAGGACAGTATTTCTCCTTGTATAATTCTCCTAGTGACTTAATTGTTTTCATGTTTAAAACCACAAGAGGCTGCTAAAGTCAGTACTTTATTTTGAGTAAAGGCAGAAGATTAAATTAAAGGAGCTGCTAGATTTTCCTCACAGACTAATATGTGAGGAGGAAACTAAAACTATACCCTCATTTGTTTCTCTTTGTCCAGATGGCTTTCCTGTTTTCTTCCCTCTTTGTCTCTGTCTTCTTTTAGGCTACAAGTAAAAATTGTTGAAAAATTTAACATTCTTCCAAATCTGATTGGCAATATGAGCAATGAGCTGAAGTGATAATAGATTTTTAACCTTTCAGCAGACAAAGGTACTAGAAAGCTGGAATTGTAAAAGAAAGAAAATTCTAGATAAAAATATTGTTTTGTAATCTTCTATGAATTTTGTCGGTTTCCCTCTTGCTTTCCATTTCTCACAAGCCTATATCTCATTTTATTACAAGACATTCTTCAATAACCAAAGCATTACTCAAGTAAGAGAGAACTACCAGTGGATTTGGTTTCTACTTAGATTTGCTACGTAGATTTTCTACTTAATCGCTGTGTAATCATGGGAAAATCACTGTTTCAAGTAATTTGGAGTGAAAAACTCAGATTTATGATAGTGATAAAGTGTTTACTAGGATGCAGTTGCTTGAATAACACCAAAATCTTGGATCCAGTTGTTCAAATAATTCACCCAACCTTGTTTCTAAAGTCATCTTACTATGATTTGAAAATAACTCAAAGCACATGAGGTTTCAATATAGTTAAGTATGCTATGAAATATAGAATTCTTAAAACTAGGAAGAAAAGCTCATGGTAGTAGTCTTAAAACATTAAAAAAAAAAAGTACATTAGCCTGAGAATTGCATCAAAATATTTTTAGGTTGTATTTCCTTTCTTCTGTCAAGAGACAGAAGAGTTCTAATTTTTTATTGTAAGTCCAACTGCCTTGAAGATGCTCCTCTCTCATTCAAAATTCCCAAGAATTACTTCTCTGAAGGCCTGGCTTTGGCTCTCTCTAATCTCCCCTTCAATTTCTTTTCTTGAATATTTATTCTTCTTTTCAGTAAGTAGTTTACCTTTAAATATAAATCTCTCCAACTTTCTTACCAACATTTTATCTGCATGGTAAAACACAAGACCTAGCAGGCTAGCACCATATCTTAGAAGGTAGTAGAATTGAAGAGAAAGGTCCAGAAAATATTAATATCAATAAATTATTCTTAATGGACAGGGGTAATAGATGTCATAATAACACATGCTCTCATTTCTTTATTTTTCCTTCTTTCCTTATTTTCTTCATCTATACATTATCTTCCTGCCTTTTTCTGCCACTACTACACTTATTATACTTTAGGTCAAATTATACTTCTTTCACCAATTCCTTGGCCACCTGATGCAAAGAGATGATTCTTTGAAAAAGACCCTGATTGTAGGAATGATTGAGGGCAAGAGGAGGGGGTGACAGAGGATGAGATGGTTGGATGGCATCATCGACTCGAAGGGCATGAGTTTGAGCAAACTCCTGGAGCTAGTGAAGTACAAGGAAGCCTGATGTGCTGCAGTTCATGAGGTTGCAAAAAGTTGGACATGACTGAGTGACTGAATAACAACATACTTCCTTCATAAACTATACTTGATTAAATCAATCACAATTTTAGTGTCTATATGCTAATATCCTTATATATCATTTGCTTACCTATCTACTTTGTACAAGTAATCTTAATTTTTTTATTATTTGATGCCATTTTTCCTTCTGATTGTTCATTATATGTCCTTTGTATTCTTTCTCCTTACTTGGACAGCAAATTATTTGAAGATGGTTCATACCTTTTGTTTTTATCCCCTAAGTTTGCCTGGGAAATCCCATGGACGGAGGAGCTGCAGTCCATGAGGTCGCTAAGAATCAGACACGACTGAGCGAATTCACTTTCACTTTTCACTTTCATGCATTAAAGAAGGAAATGGCAACCCACTCCAGTGTTCTTGCCTGGAGAACCCCAGGGACGGGGGAGCCTGGTGGGCTACCGTCTATGGGGTCGCATAGAGTCAGACACAACTGAAGCGACTTAGTAGTAGTAGTAGTAGTGGTAGTAGTAGTAGTAGAAGTTTGTCTAATGCAGTGTAAGTCATGCCATAGTGTCTATTGAAGCTTTATTTGGTTCATAAAAAGTAGGGTAGAGTGTTTACCAAGGGATTGGAAATTTGCAGACTTTGCCTAGACCTGGCTAATTATATTCTTATAAATAGCCTTAAACTACAGCTCTCTATTGATTAATTAAGTAAAACCACTGCTGTCTCTATTCTCTAATGAGCTTAATTTACAGATGTGTGTCCTTAAAACATGAGAGTGTGGACTGGAAGATGGCCTGGAAGAGTTCATGAAATTGGTGATGACAAAAGCTGTGACAAATACCAGTATTGATAAATGATGTAAAAAGGAGGAAGGATGCATGACAGGAAGAGACTTTGTGACCTATAAGTGGGTTTTGAATGATCTCCATTCTCTCTTTTCATATTTTCAGAGACATGTAATTAAACATGAGAAAATATATTGGGATAAATCTTTGGGGGGATTAAAAGTTGCAGTTGATCCCACCAGTACAACTGACAGGATTGTCTAACATGATCCTTCTTCATCCTCTACATTTTAACCCAAAGGGAAGGACAGAGTAAATTTCTCAGTGTTTCTTAGGTGATGAACACAGATTCCTCCTGTGTTTTAAAGAATCAAGGAAGAAAATATTCAAATAATGTGAAGCAAATTATAAATATTGTGAGTTCAAATTTATGGCTCAGTTAGATGTTTTGTGACTCTAAAAAAGCAATGTGCAATTAATTCCTTTTCTTTCTTGATATGTTCAGTATAACACGCCTCTGAACTTTGCCTTTAGTAGAATTGTCTATCATACTATTTTCATGTGGTGTTTATCAAATCAGGATACAAATACAGTTCTTACCCAAATAATTTAGTTGATTAAATATACATCAGTTCTTTCATATACATGTTATGGTAGATAATGACTTTAGAGTTACCTAGAGTTATGTAATTGGCTTAAACACAACTGAATGATATGCTAAAGAAAACATCTCTAATTTTAGATAATTAATATAATGCACAAAGAAACTTTGTAGAGGATGCCTGTGAAAAATAGTGTGAACTTCATAAGTATAAAAGTATTTTTTAAAATAAGTTGCTGTATTGCTTTCTTAATTTAACTCTTTAAGGTAATGCTTTCATTGAAAGCATTTCTAACTATAACTGAGTCTATTTCTGTGTATAAGGTACAAATACATTAATATCAAACATGATACCTATAATAAAACCTCTCTTTTATGAAATCTTGGGTTGAAGTTTGGAAAATCTTTTTATCAGTCCAGATGAATATATATATATATTTAGAGTACCAACAGGTACAAAAGCAAATAAACATATATAAAAATCAGCTAAAACTAAACCTTCAAGAGCTAGGGGGACTTCAGTATCAGTTACCTGATAGACATGCATAATACCAGAGGGAGAAGAGGTCACAGATGTAGTCAAGGCATCACAAAGCAGTACAGCCTGTTCTAAATCTGAGCAAGTAATAGTTGTTATTCTATTTAGAAAAATGTCTTCTCTCACCATTATATTCCTAAACTACATACTCCTGGCAATTTTCTTTAGAACCACTAGACTCTATGCTTGGTTCTGAACTTGGATTTTTTTAAAGATACCATTTTCACCTAGAATTGAGCATAATCCACCCTTTTCATCTTGTACACTTCTAAAAAACTACTGCTATAAAGGCCATGATTTGATAACTATGGGTCAAGTTTCTAAGAAGGAGACAGTAGGAAGGAAGTTTCAATGGGAAATGGAGCCACAGATTATAGGATTATTGATATATTTTGTGAAATAAATAGAATATAGCTATATTACTGGATATGAAATTGCATACTTTTAATATAAAACTCCCAATTTGAAGTCTTAATTAGAAAATGAGTTTATATTTTTTGGATAATTCCATTCGGTTTAGTCACTCAGTTGTGTCTAACTCTTTGTGATCCCATGGACTGCAGCACTCCAGGCTTCCCTGTCCATCACCAACTCCGGGAGATAGCTCAAACTCATGTCCATCAAGTCAGTGATGCCATCTGATCATCTCATCCTTTGTCATCCACTTCTCCTCCTGCCTTCAGTCTTTCCCAATATCAGGGTCTTTTCCAGTGAGTCAGTTCTTCACATCATGTGGCCAAAGTATTGGAGCTTCAGCTTCAATATCAGTCCTTCCAATGAATATTAAGGACCGTTTTCCTTTAGGATGGATTGGTTGGATCTCCTTGCAGTCCAAGGGACTCTTAAGAGTCTTCTCCAACACCAAAGTTCAAAACCAGCAATTCTTTGGTACTCAGCCTTCTTTATGGTCCAACTCTTACATCCATACATAACTGATAGAAAAACCATAGCTTTGACTAGATGGACCATTATTGGTGAAGTAATCTCTGCTTTTTTAATATGCTGTCTAGGTTGGTCATAGCTTTTCTTTCAAGGAGCAAGCTTCTTTTAATTTCATGGCTGCAGTCACCATCTGCAATGGTTTTGGAGCCCAAGAAAACAAAGTCTAACACTGATTACATTGTTTCCCCATCCATTTACCATGAAATGATGGGACTGGATGCCATGATCCTAATTTTTTGAGTGTTGAGTTGGAAGCCTTGACATTTTCAGTTGAATTTTTTTGTTCTCTTCTTTCATTTTCTTCAAGAGGCTCATTAATTTCTCTTTAATTTGTGCCATAAGAGTGGTGTCGTATGCATATCTCAAGTTATTGATATTTCTCCTGGCAATCTTTATTTCAGTTTGTGCTTCATTCAACCTGGCATTGCACATGATTTACTCTCTATATATTTAAATAAGCAAAGTGGCAATATACAGCCTTGATATACTCTTTTCCCAATTTGAAACAAGACCATTGTTTAATGTCCAGTTCTAACTGTTGCTTCTTGACCTGCATACAGATTTCTTAGGAGGCAGGTAAGGTGATCCACACAGTCAAATGCTTTAGTGTAGTCAGTGAAGCAGTAGTAAATGTTTTTCTGAAATTCTCTTGTTTTTTTTTTTTTTT
>SJYC01064623.1:0-20822 GCA_006408675.1 Madoqua kirkii | reverse complement strand
TAGAGCTTCTCCATCTTTGGCTGCACAGAATATGATCAATCTGATTTCAGTGTTGACCATCTGGTGATGTTCATGTGTAGAGTCTTCTCTTGTGTTGTTACAAAATTGTATATAACCTGACGCCCTCTCCTGCCACCTTGGAGCAGTTTTCTCAGACTATTTCATTGGAAGTACTGATTCTGAAGCTGAAGCTCCAATACTTTGGCCACTTGATGTGAAGAACCCACTCATGGGAAAGGACCCTGACGTTGGGAAAGATTGAAGGCAGGAGGGGAAGAGGAAGACAGAGGATGAGATGGTTGGATAGCATCACCGAATCAATGGATCTGAGTTTGAGCAAGTGCCAGGAGATGATGAAGGACAGGGAAGCCTGGCATGCTGCAGTCCATAGGGTTGCAAAATGTCGGACATGACTGAGCGACTAAACAACAACCATCAATTCTTATAGATTTTAAATTATTGCAGTATAATAGTAGAATAGATAATTCTCAATTATGCCAATTGATATCTAGTTTTTCTTCTTTCTACCTTGGAGCAGTTTTCTCAGACTATTTCATTGGAAGTACTGATTCTGAAGCTGAAGCTCCAATACTTTGGCCACTTGATGTGAAGAACCCACTCATGGGAAAGGACCCTGACGTTGGGAAAGATTGAAGGCAGGAGGGGAAGAGGAAGACAGAGGATGAGATGGTTGGATAGCATCACCGAATCAATGGATCTGAGTTTGAGCAAGTGCCAGGAGATGATGAAGGACAGGGAAGCCTGGCATGCTGCAGTCCATAGGGTTGCAAAATGTCGGACATGACTGAGCGACTAAACAACAACCATCAATTCTTATAGATTTTAAATTATTGCAGTATAATAGTAGAATAGATAATTCTCAATTATGCCAATTGATATCTAGTTTTTCTTCTTTCATTATTATGTTTTTTATTCTTAAATCATTTCACACACACACTCTCTTAATACTTGTGCTATTAATCTAATTCTCTATTTTAAAGTGATCACTAATGAATGGTTATGTATATAAATTTAATACCTTTTATATTATCATTGTTATTCCATTTTACTTTTGCAGTAGCAATCATTAGTGCTTAAGAATTGCATTTTTATTGAACTCTTATTGAGATAATTATTGATTCCCCTACAGCTGTAGGAAATAATGCAGAGAGAGCCCATGTATCCTAAAACAGATTTCTTTCAAAGGTAACATTCTGTAAATTATCTGATGATATCACAACTAGGATATTGTCAACATAGATATGATTCACCAATCTTAGTCGGATTTCCTCAATTTTACTTAATGTGTATGTGTACATTTTGTTCTATACAATTTTATCACATGTGTAGCTACATGAATCTGCCACTAAAATCAAGCCACGAAGATTCCAGTATTGTCATTTTATAACCTCTTTGCTATCCTCAACTCCTAACTGTTTCTAACTCTAGGGCATTGTTAATCTAATTGTCATTTCTAAAATTTTTCATTTCAAAATATTATACAAATAGAATCATTCAACATACTGCCATGCAGGATTGGCTTTTTTTACTCAACACAGTTCTCTGAAAATCCATCCAAGTAGTAGCATGTATAGATAGTTCATTCATTTTTTATTACTAAGAAATGATTTTTTGTATGGATGGACCAGTTTGTTTAGTCATCCATATGCTGGACATCTGAGGGACATTTTGACTGTTAGAAGATTTTGGCTGTTTCAAGTGAAGTGTATGAATATTTGTGTACAGTTTCCTGGATGACTATGTTTTCATAAGTTTTAATTTAATTTTTACTTCAATTGGCTGATAGTCTCAACATGTAAAGTGCATAAGATTTTCCCTCTAATTTAAACCTATAGTTGAAAATGGACAATCAGATAATTATAATTCTGAAGCATGTCTTGTCCATATTACTCATTAAATGGATTACAAAAGATGATAATCAGTGTGATTATGTGATCATAGTCTGCAGACACATACTGTTTAATATGATTTTGGTTATTTAATCTTTCAAAGACCAAGAATGAAACTGCAGTAAATAGAAGATTTTAAATAAGTATTGCAGCCAAATGTTAGTGCTTTCCTAATAATGCCCAGAACAAGCCTAACTACTGTGCCTATTAAGATTTGAACAGTTGCACCATTCACCTGGTAATAGTTAAGCAAATTAGTGAATAGGAGAGAAAAAAATGAATCTTCTTTATGACAGATGTTTTATAAACTTCCAATATTTTTGTGTTTGTATGTGTGTTTGTGTGTGTATGTATGTATCTGTTATTAAACTTCTAAATTTAGCACATTCTTCATCCATCCATTCAACAAATGACTCTTAAATGTCTGTAATATGGAATTCCTATAATATATGCTTATGACTTATAGGTTAAATAATGCAATCTTTGGGTTTCCCTAGTGCCTCAGTTGTAAAGAACCAGCCTTCTCTTCTTTCCTTGGATAAGGAAATGGTAACCCACTCCAGTATTCTTGACTGGAGAATCTTAGGGACAGAGGAGCCTAGTGGGCTGCCATCTATGGGGTTGCACAGAATTGGACACGATTGAAGTGTCTTAGCAGCGACTTAGCAGTGCCTCAGTTGTAAAGAACTGGCCTTCAGGGCAGGGGATGCAAGTTCAGTCTCTGGGTCTGGAAGATCCTCTGCAGAAGGGAACGGCAACCCACTTGAGGGTTCTTGCTTGGTAAATCCCATAGACAGAGGAGCATGGTGGGCTACAGACCACAGGGTCACAAAGAGTCAGATATGACTTAGCAACTAAGCAATGAAGGTGAAATATGACCTTTAGTATGAAATAATTTCTTGTATAAGGGATATAAATATATATGGATGAAATTTAAAAAATCTATGTTGTAGTTATGACTAATTAGTATTTCTGGAAGATAGTAAGGGCATCTGCCTCCAGTGTGGGTGTGGGAGATCTGGGTTCAGTCCCTGGGTTGGGAAGATCCTCTGGAGAAGGAAATGGCAACCCACTCCAGTATTCTTGCCTGGAGAATCCCATGGACGAAAGAGCCTGGTAGGCTACAGTCCATGGGGTCGCAAAGAGTCGGACATGACTGAACAACTTCACCATCACCTTCACCATACAGAGAACCAGAATTTCTTTGTGTGTGCAGAGAGAGAGAAAGATCAACTTTTTATTAGAAGTGTTTTTTTCTAGATATATCCTATTGAGATATGAATTTATATTTTAATTCCTCCTTCTTGCTTTCTTTCGCACACAGGTAGGTAGTTTTTTACTTAATTCCCTCAGTTGTGTTTCAGAAATGAACACCAAGATGACCTGCAAAATTTACTGACTTTGATTTTCTCAAATTATTTTCCCAGGAGAACTTAGATTTGCCCAAGTGGAAGAAGATGATCCTTGGATAGAGACTGAATCTGTTAAGGAACAAGAGGATTGGCTGGTGAGGCAAGCTTTTTCAGAAACTGAAACAGATTCTTCTTACTGAAGGAGATGCATAGGGAGACTGCCTTTCTCTGAGTAATATGTCTTGAGAACAGCTTTCTCAAGGGAGCACCAAGGATGTGGAGACTGTGAGACAAGAAGGGGTACCAGGTACATTTAGGCATCAGGTTTACGTCACCCATCACAGATTTATTTTACTTATAGCATACCATCCCCAGATCTGAACAGTCACTGAAAAAAAAAAAGTGAGGGACATCTCAGTGACTATGAAGCTGCCTCCGTAATGTGGTATAAGACCTTGACATGAAGCATAATGTAGACAAAAGGAAAGGCTGTACAATGATGGAGATTTATAGTGCCTCCAACTTGGGAGAATAAGGCACAAAAATAAAATTACAGTGGTCTTTAAGGCACAAAGGGAAGCACTGTTTTATTTGCACACTTGAGTCTGTGGCCTGAGAGTTATGTCTGCTCATTAGGCTACTCTGGGACAGAAATGAGTTTTTCTGTCCTAGGTGTTGGTCTGATGCTTAGGGTTTTAAAGGAAAGGGGTTGTGGGTTTCCATGGTGGCTCAGTTGGTAAATATCCCACTTGTAGTGCAGGAGGGACCACCTGCAACACAGGAGAGCCAGGTTCAGTCACTGGGTCAGGAAGATCCTCTGGAGAAGGAAATGGTAACCCATTCCAGTATTCTTGCCTGGGAAAATAAATCCCATGGACAGAGTAACCCAGCAGACTACAGTTCATGAGGTTGTAAGAGTCAGCAAAGACTTAGTATCTAGACCAGCACCACCTGTGATCAGTTCCGCAGAGAAGAAGGAGGGACTGGTGGAGACAATCACAGCTAGGGAAAGAGCAAAACAGAGGAGGAGACAAGTTTGACTATGATGAAGAAGCAGAGAAAGAACAGAGTGTCTAAGGGGAAATGGTAAATGTGAATGATGTAAATCTCTCTCTGCCTTCCTTAAATAATCTTTAACAAAACTAAAAATTAAAGTCCTGAAATGAGGAGTGTGACAGGACTAAAATACAAAGAAGTTCAGTTCAATTCAGTCGCTCAGTCATGTTTGACTCTTTGTGACCCCATGGATTGCAGCACGCCAGGCTTTCCTGTCCATTGTGAATGTCCAGAGCCTGCATAAACTCGTGTCCATCAAGTCAGTGAAGTCATCTAACCATCTCATCATCTGTTATCCTCTTCTCCTCTCACCTTCATCTTTCCCAGCATCAGGATCTTTTCCAATAAGTTAGTTCTTTGCATCAGGTGGCCACAGTATTGGAGTTTCAGCTTCAGCATCAGTCCTTCCAATGAATATTCAGGACTGATTTCCTTTAGGATAGACTGGTTGGATCTCCTTGCAATCCAAGGGACTTTCAAGAGTCTTCTCTAACACCACAATTCAAAAGCATCAGTTATTCACCATTCAGCTTTCTTTATATTCTAACTCTCACATCTATACATGACTACTAGAAAAACCATAGCCTTGACTAGACAGACCTTTGTTGGCAAAGTAATGTCTCTGCTTTTTAATACACTGTCTATTTTGGCCATAGCTTATCTTTCAAGGAGCCAGTGTCTTTTAATTTCATGTCTGCAGTTACCATCTGCAGTGATTTTGGAGCCCCTAAAAATAAAGTCTGAAATGGTTTCCACTGTTTCCCCATCTATTTCCCATGAAGTGATGGGACCAGATGCCATGATCTTCATTTTCTGAATGTTGAGCTTTAAGCCAACTTTTTCACTCTCCTCTTTCACTTTCATTAAAAGGCTCTTTAGTTCTTCTTTGCTTTTTGCCATGAGGATGGTGTTATCTGCATATCTGAGGTTATTGATATTTCTTCCAGCAGTCTTGATTCTAGCTTGTGCTTCTTCCAACCCAGCATTTCTCATGATGTATTCTGCATATAAGTTAAATAAGTAGGGTGACAATATGCAGCCTTGACAGACTCCTTTCCCAATTTGGAACTAGTCTGTTGTTCCATGTTCAATTCTAACTGTTGCTTCTTAACCTGCATACAGATTTCTCAGGAGGCAGGTCTGGTGGTCTGATATTCCTAACTCTTTAAGAATTTCCCACAGTTTATTGTGATCCACACAGTCAAAGGCTTTGGCACAGTCAATAAAACAGAAATAGATGTTTTTCTGGAACTCTCTTGCTTTTTTGATGATCCAACAGATATTGCCAATTTGATCTCTAGTTCCTCTGCCTTTTCTAAATCCAGTTTGAACATCTAGAAATTCACGTTTCATGTAATGTTAAGGCCTGGCTTAAAGAATTTTGAGCATTACGTTGCTATCATGTGAGATGAGTGCAACAGTGTGATAGTTTGAACATTCTTTGACATTGCCTTTCTTTGGGACTGGAATGAAAATTGACCTTTTCCAGTACTATGGACACTGTTGAGTTTTCCAAATTTACTGGCATATTGAATGCAGCACTTCCATAGCATCATCTTTTAGAAATTGAAATAGCTCAACTGGAATTCCACTATCTCCACTAGCTTTGTTCATAGTGATGCTTCCTAAGGCCCACTTGACTTTGCATTACAGGATGTCTGGCTCTAGGTGAGTGATCACACTATCGTGGTTATCTGGGTCATAAAGATCTTTTTGGTATAGTTCTGTGTATTCTTGACACCTCTTCTTAATATCTTCTGCTTCTTTTAGGTCAATACCATTTCTGTCCTTTATTTTGCCCATTTTTGCTTGAAATCGTCCCTCTTTTCTTGAAGAGAACTTTAGTCTTTCCCATTCTACTGTTTTTCTCTATTTATTTGCATTGGAATATAAAACAGTGAAGGGGTTAATGTCTGCATAGTGATTTGAATGAGGTAGACAGAGACAGGCTGGTAGGAAAGGGAAACACCTGACATCTGGGCTAGTAATTGAGTATTAAGGTAACCAAAAATCCAAGTTTCACTTTTATCTCAATAATCTATATATACAAATGTATATATAATAAAAATATAATATACCTTGTGTTTGTGTATACAAGTGTGTGTATGTATATGTGAGTGTAAATTCTGAAAGCAAATTTCTGTCTGCCTGGCAGTTACTGATTTTAGTTTCTATTGCTTTGGCTTTATCACAAAAGCTAAGTGCAATACAGACTATTTAGGAAGAAGCTAAAGTAATAAAAGTAGCTATGTATTTTTGAAGTCACTACTAGAATAATCTATGGAGTCCCCTATCACTGAATACCTACTAGAATCTTTGATTTTGTGCAATGATATAAACAAAGAAGCATTCTTTTAAAATGTAATGAGTTCATTGGAGACAAAGCCCTGATGTAGCTCTCATAGTATTATCATTTGTGCTATTAACAGAGGTTTTAAGAAACCAAACAGTGTAATGCTGAGATTTCTCTCTGGGTTTAGAAATAAAAAGAAAGGAATCTGCACATTTTCTATGTTACAGGATCTTGTGAGTATTGGTATTTTATTTTTCTTCTCCATTCATCACCTGGAGAGTTTGACGTTTACTGTTTGCCAGTGATGAGTCTGAGAGGAGAAAGATGGGTCAGCTGATGCTAAAGTCAGCAGGGCTATAACATTAACACCAATAAAGTTGTCAAACTATCTTGACACTTTCCTCTTTAGTCCCCTGGTTTTACTTTTCCTAGAAGCATTTGGATGCTGATAGATTTGTGCAGTGCAAGCCTGGGAGTCATTTAATGCAGGCACACTTCACAGCTACAAATCTCACATTACAGTCATGTGATGTTAGGACAAGTGGAAAGGAACCTTCTCAGTGTGTCTTGGGACAAAAGTTTGCTCCTTGTTACTCTCTAAGAAGGGCTTTTCTGGTGGCTCAGATGGTAAGGAATCTCCCATAATGCGGGAGACTCAAGTCTGATCCCTGGGTTGAGAAGATTCCCTGGAGAACAGAATGGCTACCGATTCCAGCATTCTTACCTGGAAAATTCCATGGACAGAGTAGCCTGGCAGGCTATAGTACATGGGATCACAAAGAGTCAGATATGACTGAGCAACTAACACTTTCACCCCCTAAGAAAGACTCTTCCATGATGTAATTATCTCCCTTGTTCAAACTTTACTTTAGATTAAAGCCTCATCTCACCTAATCTCTAACTTTACAAAATAACATGAAAAATCTCATACAATAAAAGTTGAAGAGGATGACAAAAAGCTAAATTGAGAAACACAGCAGAAATGTGTATTTTTGATAAAAAATTATATAATGTGCTAATTAATAAAGGCCTTTTAGTCAATTGACAGAGTCCAGATCACCAGTTATTTACTGAGTGTACACAGAACTGAGAACTTGTCCTAAAATCGTTAAAATCATGTCATGGAAATGAAACATTCGTAGGCTAAAGACATTAAGTAATGATTAAATTCATGTAATTACAAACTAAGAGTAATGACAGAGATAGTGAATTAACACTTTAAAGGGAGACTGAAGAGTTTGGAATGGTGAGCTTCAGTGCCATCCCTCTGCTGGGGAGCAAAGTGCAGAAGAGCCATTGATAACCAGTGGATAGTCTGAATGAAAGTATAAATGTTCAAGGACATTTTTCCCCATAGAAAGAAAATACTATTGTTATTCTTGGTCATGGGCAAAATAATTAAAGAAAGACTCTTTAGAAAGATTAATTTGAAAAATATTCAGAAGAGATAGAAAGGGAAGAGATTTCATGTTTTGTACAAAGTAATAATGCCAGTTATGGTAGACTACAACAGATGACAGCAAGGAGAAAACATTACCATAATTATCACTGCTTGTTAATAAAAGGGGAAGCCATTTAGTTTGTTGCCTCATTGCTGAATGCTAAATTTGACTCTATCCTGATCTGAAATCACCTTTAGAATTTTCATGACCTCTACTTGCTAAAGCTCCCAGGCCACATGAGTTTCCATCTAAGTGAATTCCTAGGCCCTGTTTAAGGACCAATGACACCTGGAATAATCTGTCCTCATGTACAGGACAGAGCACATGTCCTTAATATAGAAAGCCACCTCACTGTGGCTGTCTTGAGTTTACACTCATCCCTATCAAATAATGATATTTTGTTCATTTTTGCTGTTATGTGGTTCTGAATTCCATTTACCACTCAAAGTTTAATTCCCAATTTCAGTTATTAAGTGTTCACTCTGCTATGTCACTGCCTCTATATTTCATGTCCTATCTCTTCTCTGGGCACCAAATAAAAGCCTCAGATTCCCAACCTTCTTTCGCAGCTAACGCCATAAGGACTTACATCTTGAATGAAAACAGAAGCCTACTTCTTCAGTTAAGTTTAACCTGAGCTCCATATCTCTGAACTTGCCTTTGCTCTTGGGAAACATGCTAGCTCCATATTCAGTCTTACTGCACTTAATTAATTCCTACTTGTCACTGTTGGCTTGCCTGCCAAGGTACCTACTCTATTTTAGATTTCCCCTGTTGATTTTGAACCCTGTCTTCTATTGGGGAAATTCCCGCCTCTATCCCTCTTGAGTTCTCATAGCCAGGCAAATAATAACATTGACCCAAGACAGATTAACAGGAAAAAACAAGAAACAAGTTTAAATCATGTGCATGGAAGTCTCATAAAAATGGGACTTAAGAAGTGGTCAAAGAAGAAATTGCCTTACATCTAGAGCTTGATCATTCCCATTTTTTCTTCTATAGTTGCCTTTTATTTGTTGTTAGTTTTGAAAGATCTTTCCATATTTTCACTATTGTAGGTCCCTCAAACATGTCAAAATCCATTTCAAAACTGATTACAGAAAGCATTTTTTCTATTTCTCCCATTATTATGCATTTTACCTATAGTTTCGTTATTTGATTAACACATCCTAAATAAATTGAAGTACACATTTACATTCATTTCAAACCAAACTTTTTCTAAAACTGGTTAAATGATCTGTGTATATGTATATACATATGTATATATATATATATATATATAAATCAAATATATATATATATATATATAACAAAGTCAAATTAAAATATTTTTAAGAATACCCTTACAGTAACCATTGGCAAATTTGAAAGAAATAACATAAATAAATGTTATGATCTGTCATGCATTTCTTTAATTTTGTAAGTACAAAATTGAGTAGTTTTATTTTGAAAAATATATTTAACAGCACATTATATTATAGGCTATTATTTTTTATTCAAGGAATAGAATGATAAAATATTATTTTTATAATTCTATTTAAGTAATTAGAGTTTCAAAATTAAGATGCCAAAGTCTGATTTCAGAATGTCAAGCTAAAAACAATCCAAAACAGAAAAAAAAAAAAAAGGCAGGCAGACCAATTCTTAGAAAATGTCTTCCAAGATTGGTTCTAAGGGTTTCCCTTCTTGATCTTCTACTGATTGAGTCACCAAGGACTAATGACTTGATACATTGGCCCAGTGGACAGCTAACTTTGAAAAGAGTTCTGACAGTCCAGGGAAAATCAATGAATTCATTGATCAGCTTCTCTGTCAACCTTCTTATTTCCTGTTGGCTTCTAGGCTTCTCACTGGTTGTGATGTTAAAGCCAACAGCCCCTCAATTAATAGAATCTGAAGCTGAAGAAGTGTGTCCTGGGTTATATATATATACATATATATATATATATATATATTCCCCCCCCCCCCAAGCACACACACTGCCACACAATGTACATTTTTCACTTATATGATAGGTCAGGATGGAAACCCTCTACTTTCAAGTCTACAAGAATTGTGCAGTGAATCTTTACCCTTTAATCTAGAAATAAGCATGTTTCTAAAAACTCTTTTGGTTTTAAAATCTCTGGAATCTTGTTTCAATCTGAATGAAGATTCAAGTCTCAAAACCCATAGATTTTTTTTCCCCCAATGCGACAGTTTTTAGCTATCCCAGTTTTCTCTTAATGCAAAATTGTTAAGATCTGCAATGAACCAAACTGATGATTTAGTTCTAGATATGGAAAGAAACATATCTTTTGTGGTGTTGGACAGGACTGTTGAAAGTCTCTTGGACTGCAAGGAGATCCAACTAGTCCATCCTAAAGGAAATCAGTCCTGAATATTCCTTGGAAGTAGTGATGCTGACGCTGAAACTCAATACTTTAGCCACGTGATGCAAAGAACTGACTCATTGGAAAAGACCCTAATGGTTGGAAAGATTGAAGGCAGGAGGAGAAGAATGAAAGAGGATTAGATGGTTGGATGGCATCACCAACTCGATGGACATGAGTTTGAGTAAATTCTCTGAATTGGTGATGGATAAGGAAGCCTTGTGTGCTGCAGTCCATGGGGTCACAAAGAGTCAGACACGACTGAGTGACTGAACTTAATAGAACTGAGCCGATGGAAAGAAAATACCCAAGTAAAATGGTATGACTTTCCTGGATTTAAATTAATAGATAATAGATAAACAACCAAAAAGGCGGAATTACTTTCTTTACCTCTACCTCAGCTCAGTTCAGTTCAGTCTCCAGTTGTGTTTGACTGTTTGCGACCCCATGAGCCGCAGCATGCAAGGCCTGCAGTTCCAGCACCAACTCCTGGAGTTCACCCAAACTCATGTCCACTGAGTCAGTGATGCCATCCAACCATCTCCCCCTCTGTTGTCCCCTTATTCTCCTGCCTTCAATCTTTCCCAGCATCAGGGTCTTTTCAAGTGAGTCAGCTCTTCACAGCAGGTGGCCAAATTATTGGAATTTCAGCTTTAAAATCAGTCCTTTCAATGAACACTCAGGACTGATCTCCTTTAGAATGGACTGGTTGGATCTCCTTGCAGTCCAAGGGACTCTCAAGAGTCTTCTCAAACACCACAGTTCAAAAGCATCAATTCTTCGGCTTTCGGCTTTCTTCACAGTCCAACACTCACATCCATACACGACTACTGGAAAAACCATAGCCTTGACTAGATGCACCTTTATTGACAAAGTACTGTCTCTGCTTTTTAATATGCTATCTAGGTTGGTCATAATTATTCTCCCAAGGAGTAAGTGACTTAATTTCATGGCTGCAATAAAAAACTGCAGTGATTTTGGAGCCAAAAATAAGTAAATTCTGCTACTGTTTCCCCATCCATTTGCTATGAAGTGATGGGACTGGATGCCATGATCTTAATTTTCCGAATGTTGAGCTTTAAGCCAACTTTTTCAATCTCTTCTTTCACTTTCATCAAGAAGCTCTCTAGTTCCTCTTCACTTTCTGGCAAAAGGGTGGTGTCATCTGCATATCTGAGGTTATTGATATTTCTCCCATCAATCTTGATTCCAGCTTGTGCTTCTTTCAGCTCAGCATTTCTCATTTCTCATGTACTCTGTGTAGAAGTTAAATAAGCAGGGTGACAATATATAGCCTTGACGTACTCCTTTTCCTATTTGGAACCAGTCTGTTGTTCCATGTCCAGTTCTAACTGTTGCTTCCTGACCTGCATACACGTTTCTCAAGAAGTAGGTCAGGTGGTCTGGCATTACCATCACTGTAAGAATTTTCCACAGTTTATTGCGATCCACACAGTCTAAGGCTTTGGCATAGTCAATCAAGCAGAAATAGATGTTTTTCTGGAACTCTCTTGCTTTTTCCATGATCCAGCGGATGTTGGCAATTTGGTCTCTGGTTCCTCTGCTTTTTCTAAAACCAGCTTGAATATCTGGAAGTTCACAATTTATATATTGCTGAAGCCTGGCTTGGAGAATTTTGAATATTACTTTGCTAGGATGTGAGATGAATGCAACTGTGTGGTAGTTTGAGCAATCTTTGACATTGCCTTTCTTTGGAACTGGAATGGAAACTGTCCTTTTCCAGTCCTGTGGCCACTGCTGAGGTTTCCAAATTTGCTGGCATATGGAATGCAGCACTTTCACAGCATCATCTTTAAGGATTTGAAACAGCTCCACTGGAATTCCATCACCTCCACTAGCTTTGTTCATAGTGATGCTTCCTAAGGCCCACGTGACTTCATATTCCAAGATGTCTGGTGAGTGATTACACCATCGTGATTATCTGGGTTTTAAAAATCTTTTTTTGTACAGTTCTTCTGTGTATTCTTGCCACCTCTTCTTAATATCTTCTACCTCTGTTAGGTCCATACCATTTCTGTCCTTTATTGAGCCCATCTTTGCATGAAATGTTTCCTTGGTATCTCTAGTTTTCTTGAAGAGATCTCTAGTTTTTCCCATTCTGTTGTTTTCCTCTATTTCTTTGCATTGAACTCTGAGGAAGTCTTTTGTATCTCTCCTTGCTATTCTTTGAAACTCTGCATTCAAACGGGTATGTCTTTACATTTCTCCTTCGCTTTTTGCTTCTCTTTTTTTTCACAGCTATGTGTAAGGCCTCCCCACACAGCCATTTTGCTTTTTTGCATTTCTTTTTCTTGAGGACTGTCTTGATCCCTGTCTCCTCTACAATGCCATGAACTTCTGTTCATAGTTCATCAGGCACTCTATTTATTAGATCTAGTCCCTTAAATCTATTTCTCACTTCCACTGTATAATCATAAGGGATTTGATTTAGGTCGTACCTGAATGGTCTAGTGGTTTTCCCCACTTTCTTCAATTTAAGTCTGAATTTTATAATAAGGAGTTTATTATCTGAGCCACAGTCAGCTCCCAGTCTTATTTTTGCTTACTGTATAGAGCTTTTCCATCTTTGACTGCAAAGAATATAATCATTGTCATTTTGGTGTTGACCATCTGGTGATGTCTGTGTGTAGAATCCTCTCTTGTGTTGTCAGAAGAGGGTGTTTGTTATGACCAGTGCATTCTCTTGGCAAAACTCTTACTAGGTTTTGCTCTGCTTCGTTCTGTACTCCAAGGCCAAGTTTGCCTGTTACTTCAAGTGTTTCTTGAGTTCCTACTTTTGCATTCCAGTCTCCTATAATGGGAACAATATTCACAATTAAGCTTTTAGATAAATATTTGAAGAATATTTCATTTTCATTCATTCATTTGTAGCTTTCAGTGGCTTCCTATCCAAACCTGAGTAAAATCCAGTCTTTCTACCATCTACAAAGCACGACTGACCATCACACATACTTTTGTGAGCTCACTCTGAGTCTACTGAGCCTCCTTCTTAGTGATTGAGTGAAAATGACCTCCATGCAGCTGTATAAAGCATGACATTACTTCTCTAGGTCTTTGTATTTCTTTTTATTTTTTCTGAATTGCTCTTCCCCATATATGTGCATGTATTGCTTACTTCTTTTATGTCTTGCCTAAATATCATCTAACTAGTGAAGAGCTCATGGTACCCTATAAAAAAGGGGACCCTCTTATCCAAATATAGTTTCCATTCTTCTATTTTTCTTTATAGTTCTTATCTCCACTCAAAAGATCATTCATTTTTAAAAATTTATTGTCATTGTTCTTGATAGAATACAAGTACCTTGAGAACAAGGATTTCATCATTTTTTTTTTCACTGCAGGTTCTCAATACCTAAAGTAGAATTTCTGAAAAATGTGTCTTTTGTTATATGAATAAAGTGACTTTTGGAACCCACTTAAGGATGAGGACTGGTTGCCATGGAAATAGACTATGTGATTTGAAGTTTGGAACCTGATATCCAGGAAGGTGAGAAGGGGCTCTAGAGTGAATTAAATTATCAGTGAATAGTGAGTTTCTCAATCATTCCTAGGTAATGAAGTCACCATAAAAACCCCCAAAAGACAGGGTTTTGGAGAGCTTTCATAGTTCAGTGAGCTCTTGGTAAACACCTGGAGATTCAAGGAGAATGATATGCTAAAAGACAGCTTGGAAATTCTATGCCTTTCCCATGCCTTCTCTAGACATCTCTTCCATCTGGTTGTTTCAGAATTGCATCTGTTCACTAACACACTAGTGAGTTAGTAAATAAAATATTTTTCTGATTTCTGTGAGCTACTCTAGCAAATTAATCAAACCCAAGGAAGGTGCCATTAGAACCTCTGATCTTTCATTGATGTTTCAGAAGCATAGGTGACAACCTGGACCTGTGGCTGGCATTTGAAGTATGTGTGTATATGTGTGTGTGTGTGTGTGTGTGTGTGTGTGTGTGTGTGTGAGAGAGAGAGAGAGAGAGAGAGAGAGAGAGAGAGAGGAAGAGAGAGAGAGTCTCGTAGGACTTATGCATTAATCTGTGGGATGTGAAGCTATCTGTGGTGGATTGTGTCAGTACTGAGTTAAATTGTAGGAACCTCCAACTGGTGTCAGAGCATTGCTTGGTAGTCTGAATACACACACATGTCAGAACTGGATTCAGAATTCATCTACCCTAAGAGATACTTAGTCAATTTAAACAAATGATGACCTTTCACATACAATTTTGAAATATGAGATTGCTGAATTCATTCCATTATCTGTAGTGGAGATTTATTTATCAAGAAATCTACCTTGTCACCTTTTTTTTTTTTTTTTTTTTTTACATTTCCTTCTTAGTGTTACTTATCTACTCAGTTGGAAATCAACATGGTACAGCGGAAAGCTCATTTCTTCAAAAGGGAATAAAATACTTTTCACATAGCCTTATTTGAAATAATAATCCTTTTACTAAACTTGGTCTCCATAGGGAGAAAAAATGCTGACCCTACCTAGGTGATCTAGTGACTGCTAGTATTTCTGCCTATTTCTGTATTTTTTTTTTTTTTTTTTTTTTTACATTTCCTTCTTAGTGTTACTTATCTACTCAGTTGGAAATCAACATGGTACAGCGGAAAGCTCATTTCTTCAAAAGGGAATAAAATACTTTTCACATAGCCTTATTTGAAATAATAATCCTTTTACTAAACTTGGTCTCCATAGGGAGAAAAAATGCTGACCCTACCTAGGTGATCTAGTGACTGCTAGTATTTCTGCCTATTTCTGTAGTTCTCTGAACTCTACAGAGAAGGGTTATAAAGTTTAAGAATGTGCTCTCTACATTTAAGAGAATGACTTAGGGAGCAGTTCAGTATCATGCTCATTTTAAAATGATTTCTACCAGTAGTAATGGCTGAACTGATTGTAAATTGAGAGTGCATACGGCCCATTGGTCAACTCTGTGCTGAGCAGCTGTTTCTGTGCTATGGGAGCATACTAAGGAAACTTGAGTATGTCTACATGCAAGATTTTCCACACTGCAGCTTCCATGAATGATAGAAATTAAGTACAAATGAAAGAAAATATGCTATGCTTTTTATTTACTTATTTTTTAATGACAATTTTTAAAATATTTTTTTGCAATTTGATGTTCAGTGCTTTATTTATTTTTTAAATAAATTTATTTATTTTAATTGGAGGTTAATTACTTTACAATATTGTATTGGTTTTGCCATACATCAACATGTATCTGCCACAGGTATACACGTGTTCCCCATCCTGAACCCCCCTTCCTCCTACCTCCCTGTACCATCCCTCTGGGTCATCCCAGTGCACCAGCCCCAAGCATCCAGTATCATGCATTGAACCTGGGCTGGTGACTCATTTCATATATGATATTATACATGTTTCAATGCCATTCTCCCAAATCATCCCACCCTCTTCCTCTCCCACAAAGTCCAAAAGACTGTTCTGTACATCTGTGTCTCTTTTGCTGTCTCACATACAGGGTGATCATTACCATCTTTCTAAATTCCATATACATGTGTTAGTATACTGTATTGATGTTTTTCTTTCTGGCTTACTTTGCTCTGTATAATAGGTTTCAATTTCATTCACTTCATTAAAACTGATTCAAATGTACTCTTTTTAATGGCTGAGTAATACTCCATTGTGTATATGTACCACTGCTTGCTTATCCATTCATCTGCTGATGGACATCTAGGTTGCTTCCATGTCCTGGCTATTATAAACAGTGCTGCGATGAACAGTGAGGTACACGTGTCTCTTTCCATTCTGGTTTCCTTGGTGTATATGCCCAGCAGTGGAATTGCTGGGTCATAAGGCAGTTCTCTTTGCAATTTTTAAAGGAGTCTGCACACTGTTCTCCATAGTGGCTGTACTAGTTTGCATTCTCACCAACAGTGTAAGAGGGTTCCCTTTTCTCCACACCCTCTCCAGCATTTATTGCTTGTAGACTTTTGGATTGCAGCCATCTGACTGGCGTGAAATGGTACCTCATTGTGATTTTGATTTGCATTTCTCTGATAATGAGTGATGTTGAGCATCTTTTCATGTGTTAGCTATCTGTATGTCTTCTCTGGAGAAATGTCTATTTAATTCTTTGGCTCATTTTTTGATTGGGTCATTCATTTTTCTGGAATTGAGCTGTAGGAGTTTCTTGTGTATTTTTGAGATTAGTGTTTGTCAGTTGCTTCATTTGCTATTATTTTCTCCCATTCTGAAGGCTGTCTTTTCACCTTGCTTGTAGTTTCTTTTGTTGTGCAGAAGCTTTTAAGTTTAATTAGGTCCAATTTGTTTATTTTTGCTTTTATTTCCAGTATTCTGGGAGGTAGGTCACGGAGGATCCTGCTGTGATGTATATCGGAGAGTGTTTTGCCTATGTTACCTTCTAGGAGTTTTATAGTTTCTGGTCCTACAAAGTACAATTAACTATTTTTTCAAATAAAGACAAGTAATATTTTTATGTCAGTATCAATCATAGCAGAACTCTTTATTATAAAGGCAGAAATTTCTCAAGTGTAATCTAGCTCAACATTTGGGAAGAAAGGCCCTGTCCCTTCCGGTATCATGCTGCTAAAAACATCATGCCAATTTGAATGTTGCTATGACTTCATCTTTGGATAAAATGGGGTAAAGCACTGTTTCTGTGGAACTAGAGACCAAAGTAATGCAAAATTTTGCCAGTGTTCTAAAGGTGATGACTATGGAGAATGCAAGGTGATAGGATCCAAAACTGGAGACTGGAAGAGACCCTTCAATGAAGTACACTGGCCCTGTTTTTAATTTATTTATCATTCTTCCATGTAGGTGAGATGTTAGTAAGATTTAAGGCTTGGCAAGCTCATATGAAGACTTTCATGTATCAAACTTGTTATTCTGCTTCTGACCAATTAATGACTAATACTTAATAAAAATTCTTATCATTTACCCAGCATTTTCTATTTTCAGTGTACTTTATAGTTATTAGTGAAACATGAGTATCTTCATGTGAGGTTCAATTTGTATTATATCTATTTTCTCTCTACTCCTATCCTATATTGTTCTACTGATAAACAAGCTTGTCTTAGTAAAGTTTATTGATGAATTAAAGTATGTTTATCTAATAAATATTAACATATGACAGTTTTTAAGTCTCTAGCAGAAATTCTCTTTAGAGAATTTTAGAGAAATCTTTTTATAGATAAATATCTAAATGCATATCCATTTCCACAAATTGAATCATACAACAGAAACTATTTTTTCACTCAATAAATTATAGACACCTTTTAACAGATTCATTTGTATAGTACTACCTACAAGATTTGATTTGAAGGACAGTAATTTTTTAGCTCCTGAGATTTTCAGCAATACTACTACCTCTTAAGGAGTCTTTATCCTTAACTTAACCCCTGAAATAAATGCAGGACCCAAGACAACAGCATAGGAAGGCTTTTCATAGATCTATGGACTTGACATGATGTGGTAGATAAGTTATACAACAAAGGCAGATATGTAAGCCTTACTTCACACATGTAGTCACTTCCTAACTCTCTAGTGCCAGTGTTATTTGCCTCTTTTCATAACTAGGAAACCAAGACTCACTGAATACTTGCCATATTCAAGTAGCTAACAAATACCAGAAACTTCAATGTGAAGCCATTCTTTCACAGCAAAGCCCTTGGAATGCATGCAACCACCATTTTTATGATTAATAACAATAGTTATTTGGTCTTCTTAATTGAATTAGGATTTGAAAAGTTGCGAACCTAATTTTAAAGATTAGGAATTGAAAATTCTATATTATAATCCTTTTCAGAAAATCTGGATATTGTTATTGAAATAATTGTTCAAACTATAGCTGTGTTCTTAATATATTAAATCAGAAAAAAGTCAGAGAAGGATGGTTGTGTAAATTGGTTAATTGATGCTGGTTACTATTTTGTACTCAATATTGACTTTATAAACTTGGATAACATTTTAAAGTAAGAAGAAGACTGTATGGAATACGAGAGCTTTGAAATAAGTGCTTAAGTGATCTGTTGTCAGATACTGGCCCACAACTACCAGTCACACTGTAAACAAAGTACGTATGCAAACTGAAAGTAAGCACTTAGAAACTTTTATAGCAATTTGCAGGATAATTCTCTGTTAAAGGTAACCATAAATGAATGTCTACTTTTTTGTCATTACTTTTAAACTTCATTTATTAAGTAATTTATTTAATATATAATATGGAAGTTTTATTCTTCCAATGAATATTAGTTCAACTTTGTAGTCTCTTTTGTTTTTCAATTTTATGTTTCCAGTATTTTTTAAAGTATATTTTACAAAAGTATGGTTGGGAGAAAAGCACTGCAAAGAGTTTGAGGAATACTAATATTAGATTTTGTAGGTGTTGTGAATCCTCTAGGACGAAATCATGGTCAGTGATTAAATTATCAAGTGAAGAGACTGGTAAGATAAGGAATATGTGGAGTTAGGCTAAGAACTCGGGGGTTCTACATTATGAAGGAGAACACAAACAGAGGCTGAGTATAGTTGCACGAGGAGGTCAGCAGCCAGAATTCCAAATTAGACAGAAGGACACAGACAGAAAGGTAATAAAGTATAAAAAGTGTGGAGAGGGGAAACACACATGCTGATAGCAGGAAGGCACCCAAGATTTTGAACAGTCTAAGATGACTGATACCTCTTAGTTTCCCTACAGTTTGCTCCCTCCTTTTAGATGTGGGCAGAGAAAAGCTGACTGGAGCTACTTTTCTTCTCAGTGACACCAGGCAATCCAACTTCCTGGAGTCAGAAAAACAAAACAAAAAAGCACTTTTCTCTGGGATATTCTATGCTCCCTTGTGGCTTAGAGAGTAAAGAATCTGCCTGCAATGCAGGAGATCTGGATTTGATGCCTGGGTTGGAAAGATCCCCTGGAGAAGAACATGGAAACCCACTTCAATATTCTTGCCTGGAGAATCCCCATGGACAGAGAAGCCTGGAGGCTACAGTCCATGAGGTGGCAAAGAGCTGGACATGATTGAGTGACTAAGCATACAACACAGCACCATCACCACCACTACTGAAATATTAGCAAAATCCAATCTTAAACATAATGGTGAATTGCAGGACTTGTGAATATCATCATTGTGGTGGTGGTGGTTTAGTTGCTAAGTCATGTCCGACTCTTGTAACTACAGGGACTGTAGCCTGCCAGGCTCCTCTGTCCCTGGGATTCTTCAGGCAAGAATACATGAGTGGGTTGTCATTTCCTTCTCCAGGGGCTCTTTTCAACCCAGGAATTGAACCCAGGTCTCTTACATTGCAGGTATATTCTTTTCCTAGTGAGCTATGAGGGAAGCCCAAATACCATCATGCTTTGGAGTAATGCTTATTCTTAAAATATTTTGTGTTTATAAAAGTATAATATGCTTTCCCAAATTTAAGAACAGCTATAATTTGGAGACTTCCTTGGCAGTCCAGTGGTTAAGACTCCGTGCTGCCACTGCATGGAGAATGAGTTCAATCCTTGGTCTGCGAACTAAGATTCCAGATTCCACTTGCCACAGTACAAAAAAAAAAAAAAAAAAAAGCCATAACTCTACAATATAATCACATAATTTTTAGTGTTTCTTTGATATCAATTACTCTGCTCATATGCTGTTCAAAATTTGCACGTCTATCTGGCCTTTGCCTGTATAGACTTTCTCCCAGATATTACATTGCAATTGTATTGGGTTGCTAAAATTACCATAACAAATTATCAAAAACTGGCTTAAACCACAGAAATTTATTGTCTTGCGCTCTGGAGGCTAGAAGTTGAAAGTTGAGGTGTAGGCAAGCGTTGGTTCCTTCGTCAGACAGTGAGGACTGTGAGGGAGGAGCTATTTCATACTCTTCCCTTGCTTTTGGTGGTTTTCTGTCAATCTTTAGCTTTGCTTGTAGACACATAATCCTGATCTTTGCCTTCGTGCCCACATGACAGTCTCACTGTATGTGTCTCTGTGGCCAATTCGCTCCTTTTCATAACTCCAGTAATATTGGATTAGCGTCTATCCTTATGAACTCATTTTAACTTGATTATCTCTGCAAAGAACCAATCTCCAAATAAGGTCATGTTCTGAGATTTGAAGGGTTAGAACTCCAACATATCTTTTTGAAGTGAGGACAAAATTCAACCCATTATTTTTATTAATTCTAAAACTATTCTTTGAAAATCTCATTTCTAATGACTGCCTAGGTAGGATTTTTATTGCTAAGGTAAACCATGTTTTATTTAACTGTAATTCACTTGTTGAACATTTTGTCTAACATTTTTTCAGCTTTGTACACAATAGAGCTATGAATATTCTTACATAGGAATATTTTGTGTTTCTCTGAATTTATATGCAATTTAAAATTTTAAGGATAAAAAGAC